>JBBBDQ010001353.1:3995000-4072500 GCA_037127315.1 Ascarosepion bandense
GGGCATGGCTAGATGTAATCTATACAAAGAGTTTTACTTTATGAATTTAAGGGCATGGCTAGATGTAATCTATACAAAGAGTTTTACTTTATGAATTTAAGGGCATGGCTAGATGTAATCTATACAAAGAGTTTTACTTTATGAATTTAAGGGCATGGCTAGATGTAATCTATACAAAGAGTTTTACTTTATGAATTTAAGGGCATGGCTAGATGTAATCTATACAAAGAGTTTTACTTTATGAATTTAAGGGCATGGCTAGATGTAATCTATACAAAGAGTTTTACTTTATGAATTTAAGGGCATGGCTAGATGTAATCTATACAAAGAGTTTTACTTTATGAATTTAAGGGCATGGCTAGATGTAATCTATACAAAGAGTTTTACTTTATGAATTTAAGGGCATGGCTAGATGCAATCTATACAAAGAGTTTTACTTTATGAATTTAAGGGCATGGCTAGATGTAATCTATACAAAGAGTTTTACTTTATGAATTTAAGGGCATGGCTATATGTAATCTATACAAAGAGTTTCTTCCCTTGTACTTCTCTGTTGTGGAACTCTCTTCTGGCTCTATGCTTTCTTGCTAAATTTGAACTTCAAATTTGTAAATCCAGTGTCAGTCATTATCTATATATCTCTGGGTTCTCGAAGGGATCTTTAATGTCATCGATGCCATCTTCTCTGCTCGACTGTAGTCACTTTCTCACCGACGGAATGTGGCTTCCCTCTGTCTCTTCTACAAATATTTTCATGGCTTCTGCTCCAACGAGCTTAGCTCCCTCGTTCCACTCTTAAAAAAATTACTCGAGCATCTAAACTGACAACAGTTTTTTACAGTCAAACCCTTTTACAGTCAAAGAAAACAAATGCAGCCACTGTTTTTACTATGGTAGTTTGTTTTCTCGCACTTCCCCTCTGTGGAACTCCCTCCCGTATACTTACTTCCCTGATAGCTACAATCTCCAAGAGTTTAAATGCAACGCCAATTGCCATCTCTTATTCCCTTGACTCCTATTATTCTCTTATTCTTTCCCCAACACCCCCTGTAACTTGTTCTTCTCCTATTTTCACTCTATTCAAACGCAACACTTTTCACACCAATATTTCCATCCGTCTCTTAAATATTCTCTGACACCTCCTGTAACAAGTTCCTCTTCCTCTTCGCTCTATCTTTATCTAACCATTAACTTTATTTTTATGTAGCCCCTTGCGCATCAGTGACAGTACTGCCTTGCTTTTGGGTGAAAAATTCGTTTTCTTTTATTGTTCTTGCTTATTAATAATATTTGTTTTTTCTTATCATTTCACATTCCTTGCCTTGGGTGCGTGTTGTGGTGTAGTGGGTATCGGATCGCAGCGTGAAATCCCATAAATACCCATGGGAAAGGTATTAATCGTCTCTGCCTTTCAGCTATGTGTTTAATAGCCAATCAAATTGGGTACTATAGCCTTGGTTGGTCTACGGCTATATCATGTTGAATACACCGGTTCCCGTCCGATCACCGAAGTTAAGCATCATCAATCCTGGTCAATACTTAAATGGTTGACCATTTGGGAATATCAGGTGCTTTAAACGTAAGGACTAAGAATGGTCCACCGGTCCTCCAGGTTTGGGGGTTGGGTGCAGGGTTAACAATGCTGCCCCGTAAAACAACAGTTTGTTACAGAAACAGCAAGAAAGTTGCTGCCCTATGCACCATTGAGTGTGATGGATAAATGATGATGCTGATGATGCTGATGATGAGCCTTGATTGGCAACCAGTCTACCACAGAAAGTAATAGCCACCTACAGCGCGAAAATGCCTGACAAGTCAGTCATGTCTCTTTCTGACTGAGTAGTCCCTTTTCTTAGTGGCTTTACTGCCTTGCTTGGGGTGACATTTTAAGAATAGAATGAAAAAGAGGACTGCTTTGAGATGTTTCACAAACATTTTGACATAATAAAATATGTATATGCATTTGCATATATTCACATACAAAAATAGTATTAAAATGAGAAAGAAAAAAGGTATTTACTCAGTCGTTGAAATTATTTAGTTTTTTTTTTTTTTTTTTTTTTTGTTCATACGTTAACGCCAAAATGAAAATAGCTTTGGATAAAAGTCTGGGGAAACTCTGAACAATAACTGTCTGCCATGTAAATATTCGCTTATTATATAAGACTAGCAGTATAGCCCGGCGTTGCTAGGGTATAATGAAAGCTTTAAACTAATCCATGGTCCTGGAGCTCAGACTCTTTGGACGTTGGCACGAAAGACTAAAAAGCGATAGTTGTTTCCAGTTAAAGCGAAACCGTAGACTGAAAGAAAAATGAATGGATGTAAGTCAAATTTTGATTTCCTGGTATTGATATCAAATAAGTTTTTTCGTCGTAAACTGAATTTTGAAGTCTAAATAAGTCCTCTGAGTAAATGGTATCATGGCTGAGACTAAGAACTACGATTATACCTACTTAGAGCCAAACCCGAAGTAAAAACTAAAATAAAAAGGCTAAAAAAAAATCCAGACATACAGGCAGATAAACAGACACACGCACAAACATTTTGCCTTTTATATATATATATATATATATATATATATATATTATCGATTTTCTGCAATATTGTAAGAACTGTAACCTTGAAACTTCTGAATATCGTTTCTTATGTCTTTGTCTACGAGCGTATCAAATTTGATTAAAATCGGACCACTCCTTCTATAACCCGAGTTTTTCGATTATCGATTTTAGATATTTATTGGGGTACCTCGGCACAAAACCTAGCTAAGAACACTCGCATACGCTTATAGTATAACTGTGTAAATTTTCAAGAAAATCGCTCCAGCCGTATCGGAGTCTATAGGTTACGGACACACACACACACACACACACACACACACACACACACACACACACACACAAACACACACACACACACACACACACACACACAAAGTTCCATTTATAAATAAGTTTAGATTAGATATTTTTATGGGTATTCTCAAATTGAAATGCATTTGCCAGCAGAAAGGCCAAACCAATTGGAGAGGAACTTATCTCTCACGAATCGATCATTTCGAATATTTCTCTATTTGTTACCTACAAATCGATCGATCGATACAGCTACGAGTTGAATTATTGAGAGAAATAGAGAATGAGTTTGCTGATAAAAATAAACATAATATGAGAGATCGATTTTATGCTCAGTACTGTATTGAGTACAAAGTGAGGTACTGTAATAGCTAGACACGTGAAACAACTCTCAGTTGAGTGCTATACGTAATAAACGCTTGGGTGATCATGTTTCGAAAGAGACATGACTGATTCCGTTGTAGGTTGCCATTATTTTCGGCAGTATACTGGTTGTCACTCAAAGCTATAGAACCCAATCTGTCCTGCTATTTAATCCACTGCTGGAGGGAGAAGACACGGGTTAATATTTTTCCAAAGGGTATTTGCGCGTAAGTGAACAGAATGAATTTAACTGGATTTAGAACACCCATCCCAACTGATATCCACTGCACCACAACGCGCATTGAGATAGATAATCAAAAAGATCTGAAAAAATATAGAGAAAATGAGATTGTTTATATATATATGTGTGTGTGTGTGTGTGTGTGTGTGTGTGTGTGTGTGTGTGTCATTCGTGCGCTTCTGCAATTGAATCGTCGTAAAAGTCTTAGAGCGAAACGCGACAAGTTTTTACAGTTTCTGATATATCTTTTCTCTATTATCTATCTATCTATCTATCTATATATATATATATATATATATATATATATATATATATATATACTTCCTATCTACTATAATAAAGACGGTTGTGTATTTAATTATATCTATAATTAGAATAAGTCGTTTGTTAATCTATTTCATTTCGTAAATCTCCAAAATTTCCGTAATATATATCCTCTCTACTATAAAAAAATACCTTTGCACACACACACACACACACACATACACACACACACACACACATATATATATATAGATATATATATATTACGGAATATTTCGGAGATTTACAAAATGGATTAACAACTGACATATTTTAATTTATTTGATTGAAAATTATTTTTGATAGATAATCATATTTGTGTAGATACTGTGTTGTAAGTTTTTATTAAATCGTTTCCAGCCAAGCAACGCAGTACTGCCACTGGTGGACAAGGGGTTATATAAAAGGAAAGTAAATACTTACATAGGAAGAGAGCGAAGAGAAAGAGGAGCTGGTTACAGGGGGTGTCAGAGAAAGGGCAAGAGAATGATGGGAATACCGGTATGAAAACTTTTGCGAGGGTAGAGTGAGAAAGGAAAAAGAACGAGATAGACGGGGTGATGGGGAAAGGACGAGGGAAGGACTGGATTCAAGAGAGATAGGAATTGATATTGCATTTAAACTCTTGGATATATATATATATATATATATGAATATAAGTTGGATGTTTTTATAAAACCATTGGTAATATTATATTTCGCGGTTCTCTTATAGACCGCTCCTCAGATTGTTATATGAATTTGGTTTGAGGAGTGCTGTATAAGACAGCCGCAAAGTATAATATCACCAATGGGTTTATAAAAACATCCAACTTATTTTCATATATATATAGCAAAGTTCATATATATATAGCAAAGTTTTATGTCAACACAAGATAAAATCACCTTTGATGGTGGATGTTTTTATGTTAACGTCCCTATAACCTCTTTGAAGATGGCTCATGTGAGCCGAAAGCTTAGAACTAACTTAATAAAAACATATGCAAATGCTGGAGAATTTTTGTCTTTATTTTCCCCTGAAATTAAAGCCAAAATACGATGTTTAGAACGGCTCATGATTAAGCATAAAAGACATTCATTGTCTGTTATATTTAACAATATATGTTTGGAATATATATATATATATATATATATATATATATATATATATATGAAATAACGTGTCTGCCTTAATTTTTCTTATATTTACTCTATATATATTTATATGCATATATGTTTAGAGCTCTCTTAGAGAGTTATTCTACCACTGTGTGTACAGGATACTCCTTTTGATTCTTCTATACCCACACTGTATGTTGATATATATATATATATATATATAATCGTTTCACTCCAAGTAAGGCAATACTGCCACTGGTGTGCAGGGGGCTACATAAGATGAGAGTTAAAAGTTAGAGACTGGTTAAGAAGAAAAGTTAGAGTTAGAGACTGGTTAAGAAGGGTGGGAATTCTGGTGTGAAGAGAGTTGCGTAAGAGTAGAATGGAAAGAGAGAATAACAAGATACAGGGTGTGTTGGAGAAGGGATATGAGATGGCGACTGATGTTGCGTTTAAACTTTTGGAGATTGTAACTGCCAGTGAAGCAAATATACGGATGGGAGTTCCACAGGCGGGAAGTGTGAGAAAAGAAACTGTTAGAGTAGAAGTGGAGGCTGCATTGAGTAGTTTTGACTGAAAAATTGTGGAACCTTGCTATTAGACTGTTTGATCGAGTAAATTCTTGTAAAGGGGGCACCAGTAAGATAACATCTTTGGAGAAGAAAGCCATAAAAATAATTATAGGAGAAATACAGGCAAGCCACATCCTGTCAGTGAGAATGTGGCATGGGCCGATGGCTGATTTGTATATGTCGTAAGATGGATTCAGGCCAGAAAATCTTCCTGGCTTGAGACAGTGATCCAAACTTCCTAGCAGTAGATTTAACTATTGATACAATGTAGTCGTTCCACTTGAGAGAGTCAGGTCGAGGAGGTGCAATGTATTGCTTTCGGGGAGTATAGCAGGGGCGCCCGATTAGATTTGACAACGGTATTTGATGCATGGGCGGATGATTAATTTGGTAATTTGTATATATAGAAATCTAGGTCGCGTAATAACTCGTTTACAAATTAAGAATATATATATAAACTAATGAGAAAACCAAAAGGGGGCACCAACCAAATTACCTTGAATAGTGAAGACATAATATATATATATATATATATATATATATATATATATATATATGTATATTTTGTTATGTCTTATTGTTATATTTTGTTACAAATCTGCTCCATTTATAGCAGTAGAGCTTTATATTGAACGTAAAGCTCTTAAAGATAAAGTCTCTAGGAATAAACACTGCATGGTGACTGTCAATTTCCCGCCTCCTTACTATTTTCGTACCAGACCATTCTTTGAAGTTTGAAATTGTCAGTCATTATACAGTGTTGATTCCTAGGTCAATACACACATACTCTCCTTTACAGTCACTATCTTTATATCTGTGTGTGTGTGTGTGTGTGTGTGTGTGTGTGTGTGTGTGTGTGTGTGTGTGTGTGTGTGTGCGTGCGTTCGTGCGCGCGTGCTCGGGAACATATCGAAAAGTCAAGAGACTGATATCAGCATAAAGGCAAATATATTGACATAGACACATGGGTCGTAGGTAGACAGAGTGGGAATATTGTTTGCTTAGAGAGAGAGAGAGAGAGAGAGAGAGAGAGAGAGAGGGAACGACATGAATATTAATATAGCAAATAAATGAAATTTATTTCGAATTTACTTTCGTAATTTAACTCGGGCAGCTGAGCGAGTAAAATTAGCTTTGAGCAGAAAATATCAACATTCTAACAGCTGCGATATGCCCGACAGCGAATAAATAAAATTTATTAGCAAACTTTCCCATCCTAGTATAATATTAACACACATGTGAGGCTAATAATTCAGTTAGGAGAAGCAGCCAAAGACGAAATATTAATATCGAAATATCTATGTATATGTATGCGTCGTTTTATGGGTGTAAGTATCTAGATAACTGTAAGGTAATTATACAAAGAGGTGAAGACATATCGAAAAGGCGAGGAAATTTATTTGAATTAAGGAAGGAGAAATATTTATTGGAAGGTTAATACAACCTGAAGCGAAAAATCTACAATGAAATATAGTAGAAAAACGCACTTAGAAATATAATGAAAAAGATAGATAGATAGATAGATAGATAGATAGATAGATAGATACGAATAGACCGATACAGATAGATAGATAGATAGATAGATAGATAGATAGATAGATAGATACGAATAGATCGATAAACATAGATAGATAGATATGAATAGATATGAATAGATAGATAGATAGATAGATAGATAGATAGATAGATAGATAGATAGATACGAATTGACCAATACACATAGATAGATAGATAGATAGATAGATATGGATAGATAGATAGATAGATAGATAGATAGATAGATAGATAGATAGATAGATATGAATTGTCCGAGATAGATAGATAGATAGATAGATACGAATAGACCGATACACATAGATAGATTGATATGAATAGATAGATAGATAGATAGATAGATAGATAGATAGATAGATAGATAGATATGAATTGTCCGAGATAGATAGATAGATAGATAGATAGATAGATAGATAGATAGATAGATAGATACGAATAGACCGATACACATAGATAGATAGATATGATAGATAGATAGATAGATAGATAGATAGATAGATACGAATAGACCGATACACATAGATAGATAGATATGAATAGATAGATAGATAGATAGATAGATATGAATTGTCCGATATAGATAGATAGATAGATAGATAGATAGATAGATACGAATAGACCGATACACATAGATAGATAGATATGAATAGATAGATAGATAGATAGATAGATAGATAGATAGATAGATACGAATAGACCGATACACATAGATAGATAGATAGATAGAATAGATAGATAGATAGATAGATAGATAGATAGATAGATAGATAGATAGATAGATATGAATTGTCCGAGATGAGATAGATAGATAGATAGATAGATAGATACGAATAGACCGATACACATAGATAGATAGATATGAATAGATAGATAGATAGATAGATAGATACGAATAGACCGATACACATAGATAGATAGATATGAATAGATAGATAGATAGATAGATAGATAGATATGAATTGTCCGAGATAGATAGATAGATAGATAGATAGATAGATAGATACGAATAGACCGATACACATAGATAGATAGATATGAATAGATAGATAGATAGATAGATAGATAGATAGATATGAATAGGCCGAGATACAGAGATAGAAATAGTCTTAGACAGATAGATATGAATAGGCCGATCGATAAAAGTAAATATGAATAGACTTAAATTGGTACATATGAATAATTCTAGATAGATAAATAGATACGAATAGGCCGAAATTGATAGAAACAGATTGCGATAAATCAACTAATACAAATAAAGGCAACAATAGCCTCCGAACATTAACATGAAGGACATCTTTATCTCATTCACTTATGTTTAATATACATTTTTTTTCACCGTACTTAATCTGCTAGTGAATGCGTAAGAACATGAATAATTCTGTAGCCTAATAATGAAAAAAAAAAGAATTTATTTTACGTAACAAATACTTTTTTTTCAACATAATATCCTTCCTTGTTAATTCACTTCAGTGGTGAATATGCAGGTAAATGAATAACTTCCTGATCTAATGAAGAAAAGGCAGTTATTTTACGCCGCAAATAGTTTTTTTATTTTCAACAAACTCAGGTACTTACTGTTCTCATCTCCGCCATTATTATTTTTATATTCGGTTTTGGGCGAACTTATTGCATTAATTTTATAATTTGATTAACTGTCTTATCTTTTTTTCTCGTCAAAGCGAGATCTACAGGTTTATGGTATAATTAATTATTATTTGACAATTTAATTTCTTTATGCTTTTTCATTTTCAAGTCCCATGTCTTGTGGTTATCGTTGAAAAGTGACCGATAGTAAAGCTTATGAAATGCTTCTTCGTTTTTTTTTGTTTGTTTTTTTTTTTCATTTCATGTTTTCCTAGACTACAGCACCACCATAATCTGAAATGGTCCTGGGCATGACGGTAAACTGCATCCAGCATCAAGGCCTCTAATTAGAAGTTTGTGAGAAGCATGGAACCACTTCATAATTGCTGTTGTTGTAAAGTCCACCATGACCTGGAGTGGTAGCACCTGTTAGGGTCCCAGCTATGGGCAAATATTTAACCCCAAAACTGGGGTCAAAACACTATGAAAGTATAAAAATACACTTTTATAGAAATATATACATAAAAATATATCGGCTCGAAACGATAAACCGGGGAGCCGAGTTCGAATTCCAGTTGAATCCATATACATTTTTGAAGGAAAAAATATTACCAACAATAAAGTTTTGTAGAAAAAAATTATTCTCAGCAAAACATTTTTGAATACTTAATTAAAAGATATTTTCAGTTTTCTAAAATAAAAAAACAATAAAAACGAAAAATTTTCATTAAAATCTAACTAAATCAACCTTCTCACGATAACCGATCATTAAAAAAACCTTTAAAATCTCACCTTTTTGGCATTAAATAACCCACAGAGGTGTTGATATGCCGTTAAACAAAACTCAAACTCAAATAATCTGAAATGTGTGAACTTTTCCTTAAATGTATTGTTTCTCCAAATTCGTGTTTTTAAATTATTTTTTTTTTCCATATGTTTGTTTGTTTGTTTGTTTTTATATTTTAATTACTTGTCACGACTCAAATTGACTTTCCTGCGAGTAAAAACTGATTATTTTATTTATTTTTTTTGTCGGGGGATGGGGTATAATTTCTTTGAAATAGCATCCACTGTCAGGCGAAAATCCAACAACAATCGTCGACTTCCACTTCCTCGAAAATTGTTATTTTATTGCACCATTTCCTTCATAATTTTTTTTTCACATTCTTTTACTCTCAGTAACCCTTTAGACTTTATCTCCTTTTTTCTTGGGGTGATATGTTTTTTTAAAATGTCCCTAGGAACACAGGGTTCGATTTGACACAGTATTTATATTACAAAGAGGAGTCTTTTAAAACATTTTTCTTGTCCGAAAAATCAGAATCCTACTGAATTTTTAAAAATCATTTTATAAAAAGCATTCAACTCCAATCATGTCACTATCACGCCGAATTTTACTGAAAATAGAAGAGAATGAGAAGATTTTTACACGGATATCTAAGCTTATTTATAAATGGAACTTTGTCTGTGTGTCTGTGTGTATGTGTGTGTGTGTATGTGTGTGTGTGTATGTGTCTGTGTGTGTGTCCGTTACCTATAGACTCCGAAACGGCTGAACCGATTTTCTTCAAAATTTACACAGTTGTACTTTAAGCGTCTGCGAGTGTTCTTAGCTAGGTTTTGTGTTGCGGTACCCCCGATAAATATCGAAAATCGATAATCGAAAAAATCGGGTTATAGAAGGAGTCTTCCAATTTTAATCAAATTTCATACACTCATAGACAAAGACATAAGAAACGATATTCAGAAGTTTCAAGGTTGCAGTTCTTACAATAGTGCACAAAATCGATAATATATAGAAATAAAAAGCAAGATGTTTGTGTGTGTGTCTGTTTATCTGCCTGCATGTCTGTATTTTTTTCAGCCCTTTTATTTTAGTTTTTGCCTCAGGTTTGGCTCTAAGTATGTATAATTGTAGTTCTCAGTCTCAGCCATGATACCATTTACTCAGAGAACTCATTTAGCCTTCAAAATTCAGTTTACGACGAAAAAACTTATTTGATATTGATACCAGGAAATCAAAATTTGTTTTACATCCATTCATTTTTCATTCAGTTTACGGTTTCGCTTTAACTGAAAACAACTACCGCTTTTTAGTCTTTCGTGCTAACGTCAAAAGACTCTGAGCTCCAGGACCATGAATTAGTTTTAAAGCTCTCATTACACCCGAGCAACGCCGGGCTATACTGCTAGTATAACAATAAAATAAATTGTTCCGGAAAATAGACGATGGCGATTGACTTAACATCTCATTTTTATTTAATTCTCTCTTTCCGTCACTAGTTCTTCCTTCCTCTCTTTCGTTCTCTCTTTCTTCCTCTTTTCTCACGTTCTTTCTTTTTTTCTTTCTTTTTTTCTTTCATTCTTTCTTTCTTTCTTTCTTTTTCTTTTTCGCCTCTTTCTTTTATACTTGCTTACTTTATATATCGCATTGTACCATTTCTCCCAATTAGAAAAAGTACGCAGTTACCAATTGACGCACGAACACATTTAATCTTGACAACTGAAAGAAAGAAATACGAGTAAAAGAAAATCAATGAACGATCGTCGTCTTTATAACTGTTCTTTTATTGTCCTATTTCCTCTATAAACTGTTCTCACTTTATTTCACATTCAATAACTACTTACGTCTTAGAGATTCTATCTGCTTTTTTGGGGGTGATATGATTTTTAAAAAAAAACTCCCTAAGAACACAGGGATCAATTTGACACAGTATTTATTTTACAAACTGGACTCACCTGAGAAAATTTTCTTTGGAGATTTCAAAAGGACGATTTTTCCCATGACACCGCGATTGTTTTAACTATCGTTACTCCTCAGTAAGGTTTATTATTTTAAAATGAGATGTCATGAACTATAGGACTAATAGATCTTGGTAAAAAATTGCTTAGAATCTTTTCGTCAACATCATATGATAGAATACCCAATTTACGTAAATGATGACAAAAAATCAGAAATTCCCAGGAAAAAAAACTTTGATGACGACATGAATTTATATTTTGCAAAAGTTTTGCTCAAAATTTTCGAGACTTTTACATTAAGCCCAAATGATAAAATCGTCATCTTCAACCGGTTATGATCGAAGGGTCGCTGTGTAGCAAATCACTTGAGTTATCTCCACGTGTCTTGATTGATAGCAGCGTCTTCGGGACAGTCAAACCTGGCGCAGTCCGTTCCTTTCCAGATCAAACCACAGCTGGTGTTCTCCAACTTGAAGGCCCGCCTTCGTCACGAACAAGTGGCTGCTGATTCAATCTGGAGACTTTAATTTAGGAAGCCCTCCGGCCAGTGATGTCGTACATCACCGCACTATGTTATAGCTATGAAGCACTGTCTATCTTTGTTGGCCGGTAAGCCTACAATAAGTTTCATTAACCCTTTAACAAATGTTGCTTTTAATCCTTCTGAGTGTCTATGAACGAGAAATCGAGGAGCCAAGTTCGAATTCAAGTTGAATTCATTGCATTCACTTACGCGCAAGTACCCTCGGGAAAGGTATTAATCAGTCATTTCCCTTCCAGTTATGGGTTAAATAACAGGACATATTGGGTTCTATAGCCTTGGTTGGCAACCAGTCTACCGCAGAAAGTAATGGCAAACTACTGCAGGAAAACTTTCTGCCCAGTCAGTCATGTCTCTATCGAATCATGATCGCCAAAGCGTGTATCACGTATGACACTTAACTGACTGAGTGTCTAGACGAACATCTTATCAGAAAAGCCTGTTGAAAGAACCGGTTTAATCGCCTTAGATAAAAATTTAAAAAAAACATGCTTAGATAGATAGATAGATAGATAGATAGAAACAGAATTAGATAGAGAGAATGAAAAACAGGCTGGGAAAGAAAGAAAGAAAGAAAGAAAGAAAGAAAGAAAGAGGCTTAGATAGATAAAAAGAAAGAAACAGGATTAGATAGAAAGAAAGAAATAGGCTTAGATAGAAAGAAACAAACTTAGATAAGAAGAGACTTAGATAGAAAGAAAGAAAGAAAGAAAGAAAACAGAAAAAAGAAAGAAAGAAAGAGACTTAGATGAAAACAAAAAATAGGCTTAGATAAAAAGAAAGAAATAAGCTTAGATAGAAAGAAAGAAACAGGCTTAAAAAAGAAGGAAACAGGCTTTGATAAAATGAAAGAAACAGACTTAGATAAAGAGAAACAGGCATAGATAAAAAAGAAACATACTTAGAAAGAAAGAAAGAAAGAAAGAAAGAAAGAAAAAGGCTTAGTTGAAAAGAAAGAAATAGGCTAAGATACAAAGAATGAAACAGACTTAGATAAAAATAAAGAAAGAAAGAGGATTAGATAAAAAAGAAATACTTAGATAGGAAGAAAAAAAGAAAGGGGCTTAGATAAAAAGAAAGAAACAGACTTAGAAAGAAAGAAAGAAAGAAAGAAAGAAAAAAAGAAAGAGGCTTAAATAAAAAAGAAAGAAAGAGGCTTAAATGAAAAAAGAAACACTTAGAAAAAAGAGGCTCAGATACAAAGAAAGAAACAGACTTAGAAAGAAAGAAAGAAAGAGGCTTAGATAAAAAGAAAGAAATAGACTTAGAAAGAAAGAAAGAAAGAAAGAAAGAAAGAAAGAAAGTGGCTTAGAAAGAAAGAAAGAAAGAAAGAGGCTTTAATGAAAAGAAAGAAATAGGCTTAGATAAAAAGAAAGAGGCTTAGATAAAAAAAGAAACAGACTTAAACAGAAAGAAAGAAATGAAGAAATAAAAAAATAGGCTTAGATAAAAGAAAGAAATAGACTTAGTATGAGAGAAAGGATGCAAGTTAGTGAGACAGGAGATGACTATTGATTTAACATTTGAGTTCTTGAAGATTGAAGCTGTAGGAAAAGCAACTAGACGGAAGGGGATTCCACAGGCGGGAAGTGCGAGAAAAGAAGCTGTTGGAGTAGAATTTGCGTTTACAATTTATTGGTTTCACAGTAAAAGGGTGGGACCTATCTGCTAATCTTGTGGCTCAAGGAAATTTATATATAGGGGCACCAGGGAGCTAAGATCATCGGAGCAGAAGCCGTGAAAATATTTGCTGGATTTTGTCAAGAACACCTAGGTGGTTAGCAGGTTAACCCGACCAGATATGACAGCAGTATTCAATGCGCGGGCGGATGGTAGATGTGTATATCTGCAGGATTGTTTCAAACTTCTTGACCCTTCACAGAGAACCGACCTTCTGGGCTGCGGATTTAGCTATGGATTCTATATAGTCATTTTACTTGAATTCTGATGTGAGAATTAACCCGAGGAGGGCAGTGTTTTACTTTCAGGGAGACTTTGGAAAATGCCGTGTTACAGGGTTTAATTCAACGTTCAAAAATCAGAACTAGCAAAGCAAACGCTACCTTAAATGCTAAAAAAAAATATTTTTAATCTTTCTTGAAATAATATCATAATGGATTTTTTTTATTTTCATAGATTTTGGGTTTGACTATGTGTTTTAATAGCATATTTAATTGATTATTTAATGCCAAGAAGATAGGGTTTTAAGATATTTTTTAATGTTCGATTATGGTGAGAAGGTTGATTTAGTCAGATTTTGATAAATAATTTTGTATTTATCTATATTTTTTATTTTAGAAAACTAAAGATGTCTTCTAGTTTTGTATTCAGAAAATGTATTTTTTTTTTTTTTTTTTTTTTTTTAATCATTTCACCCCGAGCAAGGCAGAAACGCCACTGATGTGCAGGGGGTTACATAAATGTAGAAAGATTAATTAGAAAAGAGTGAGGAGTACAAGCTAGTTAGAAAGGAACAATAGAAAACTGAGAAAGCAGGTGCAATGACAGGTACATGGGCGGAGAGAAAGGGAAGGTTATACAGGGGAGGGGAGAGAGAGCTAGAGGCCAGTGGTTAGTAGGTGAGTATTAACTTTGCTTTTAAATTTCTGGAGGTCGTAGCCGTCAGGAAAGCAAGAATACGGGAGTGAGTTCCACAGGCGGGAAGTGCGAGAGAGGAAGCTGCAGGAGTAGAATTGTCGTCTGCGTTTGGCTAACCTGACTGTGAATGGGTGGGACCCAGTTGCCAGTCTGGTTGAACGGGTAAACACCTGTTGAGGAGGCATCAGTGACTTAAGCTCATCCGAGCAGAAGCCATGAAAGTATTTATAGAAGAGACAGAGGGAGGCCACATTTCGACGATGGGAAAGTGGCTGCAGACGAGTCGCCAGATCAGTACCTATCACATTACAGACTCTCCTTTGGAGCTTGTCAAGAACACTGAGGAGAACGGCAGGGGCACCTGACCATAAATGGCAGCAGTACTCCATGCACGGACGGATGGTTGACTTGTATATATGCAGGATGGATTCAGGTGGAAAAAACATCCTGGATCGACATAGTGACCCAATCTTCTTAGCAGTAGATTTTGCTATGGATTCAATATAGTGCTTCCATTTGAGGTCTGAGGACAGGGTAAGTCCGAGGAGGCGTAGTGTATTACTCTCCGGGAGAATCATCTGGTCCATGCTTATGGGAGGCAGAAGAGGTTGCCTGTAATGGTTGACAGACAACAGCTTGGTCTTAGAGGAATTAAAGTTGACAAGCCACTTCTTGCCCCAGTTCACCACAGAGTGTAGATCCCGCTCAAGGTCAGCAGCGAGATTATGTCTGTCCGCCACGACAGGTTTCTTACTGGAGCGGGAGTATATTGTAGTGTCATCTGCGTAGATGCCTACTTGGGACCTGATCTCATCTGGGAGGTCGTTGATGAAAATAAGGAAGAGCGTTGGGCCCAGGATAGAGCCTTGTGGGACACCAGCATTCGTGCTGTAGGACGAAGAGGCACGCCCATTCAGAACGACCTTCATTTTGCGGTTATTTAAGAAAGATTGGATTAGGTCAAGCAGGCGACCGGTAATACCATAACCGCGTAGTTTGCATAGGAGGCCAGGGTGCCAAACCCTGTCGAAAGCCTTGGAGATATCCAGAGCAACCGCGCGAGCCTCGTCAGACTCATCAAGGGCCTGTAGCATGTACTCCGTTACAGTAGTTAGCAGGTCGGCTGTGGACCTGTCAAATCGGAATCCATATTGCCTGTCGGAGAACAGCTTGTGGGCGGTGAGATGATGAACTATTTCAGCATTTATTATAGCCTCGAACACTTTCCCGAATATTGGTAGGAGACTGATAGGGCGATAGTTGGATGGGTCCGAGGGTTCACCACAATTCTTAAAGACAGGAACGACTGAGGAGAATTTCCAGCATGCAGGAAGCAGAAAGGCAGTAGTTAAACAGTTTAGAGAGGACAGGGGAAAGTTCTGGGGCACACCTCTTAAGGACTATCACCGGGATTCCATCGTCTCCACACGCCTTATGGGGGTCGAGTTTTGAAATTACTCTGGATACTATTGTCGGGGTAATATACACGTCATGCAGTTTGGCCTCAGTTCTAATAGGGAAGTCGGGTGGGTGCACTCCGGACGAGTCGAGTGTGGAGTTGGATGAGAATCTGCGGGCAAAGCACTCAGCTTTCTCAGCAGATGACGTGAGAACGTCAAATCCATGGATTAAAGGAGGTATTGAGGATTTCCTATTGTTGAGCACTCGTTTACAAATCCTCCAATAGTCCTTGGAGCCGAACTTGCGGTCAGCTAAGTGCTGTCGCATTCTCTCCGCAAACAACTGTTTGGCGTCATTTAGAGTTCTCTTGCACTCACTGCGAGCGGATGTGAACAGGCGCCTATTGTGATCAGTTGGCTGTCTCTGGAATAGATGGAAGTAATGGTTCCTGTGGGCAATGGCGGCTGAGCAGGCTGGAGAGAACCACGGAGGGGAATGAGGTTTTAAGCAATACTTCCTGGTGGGTATGAAGGCATCAATGCCAGCTTTCACCCATGACGAGACCTCAGAGGCACAGTCATCAACTGATAGGTCAAACACTTTTCCCCAAGGGACGTCGCAGAGGAAATCGCGAAAGGCTTCCCAGTCAGCTTTTTGGTAGAGGTAGGAGGTTCTATGAGTAGGGGGATCCTGGGGGGAGTGAGATTGGAAAGAAATACTGAGGGAGACTACAGCGTGGTCGGAGTTGCCGAGAGGGCAAAGCTGCGAGACTTGACAGGCGTCGGGCGCAGAGGTGAAACATATATCTAGCAGTGAGGAATGACCCGAGGGTGTGCTTGGGAAGCGAGTGGGGAAGTCCACCACTTGCGTAAGGGATTGGGAAATAGCAAAGTTCATGGCGTGAGTGCCCGCCGAATCAGTAACAGCGTTTTCAAGCCACTCAGAGTGATGGGCATTGAGGTCTCCAAATACAAATATGTGGGCAAATGGGTGATAGGTAATAGCCTTATCTATGTCGTCGGCAATGCTATCTAGTAGGGAGCAGTCAGGAGAGGAGGGAGAACGGTAAAGGAAGAATAGGTAGCTAACCGAACTGAGGAGAGACAAGCGGAGACATATGTATTGGTGGTCAGTAGATTCGAGTGAAGTCACCCTAGTTATGGGGAGGTGTTCGCTGACATAAACACCCAGCCCATGCATGTGGACAGTAGAATCCTTCCTTAAAAGGGGAAGATAACCAGGGATGAAGAGGTCAGAGGAGGGAATAGTTGAGTTGAGGTTAGTTTCGCAGAGCGCGAGGATGTCAGGGGACTTTTCATGCAGGAACGCTTCTACACTAGCAAAGTTAGTACGAATGCCTCGGATATTAGTGAAGGAGAGGTTAATGGGCTTAGGTGGTTTGGATTTAGCTGGTTTAGGGTCATTTCTGTTTTGTCTTGTCATGTTTTTGGTTTATAGAAAGGGACCTAGGGTAGAGGATACAGGCGGTCATTACCCACGATCTGAGCTGGGAGGGAGACTGGCTAGGGCTGCAACAAGGTGTGGCCTCGGGGTTGCCCACCGAAAGCGCTTGCAGGGACACCTATCCATGCGCGACATGGCACTACAAGAACCCCGATATTATACAACTGTTGATCAGAGCAGCCGCTCTTGACGCTACGCAAGAGTTAGGGCTCCTAACTACCAGTCGGAAGCAGCAACCAGGAAACTGCCAACCCGGTACCCTCACAGTGATGAGCCATTGCCACCAACCGGCCAGATCGCAGGAAACTCACGGAAGCACCAGTACCAAGGTCTGAAGAGAGAGAAGTGAAAACCGGAAACCACATCCTAAACAGGAAACAAGGAACGAGCCTCTACTCCAGTTCAATAGACGTGGGAGGAGTATAGACCGGGCGATAGTGTGACCTATCTACTCCTATTAAAAAAAAACAAAAAAACAAAAAAACAAAAAAAAAAAAAAAAAAAAAAAAAAAAAAAAAAAAAAAAAAAACAAACGAACACGAACAATCCTTTGAAAAAAAAAAAAAAAAACACAAACTTACAAAAGTGGAGTTTAACTAAGTTTTAGTTAAAGTCCAAATGAACTCCAAAAGGGGGGGGAAGAACAAAAACATAGATATATATATATAAAAACAAAAAAAAAAAAAAAAAAAAAAACAAACGGAAAATACCTCACAGTTTAACACAGGAAATTTGAATTAAGTTAATTCTTCAATTCTTGCTTTTCCCAAATATCAAAGCGAGTCGGCCTGCTAGGTAAATTCCCAATCAAAGAAGAGAACAACACGTGGCATGGAGCTGTGACGGCTGCTGTCGCTTAGCCCAAGTAGCTTCGCACTTAACAGAATAAATATAAATTTCAAACTTTTTTTTTTCCCTCCTAAATGAAGCATGAACTCCAAAAGGGAAGAATAAAACATAGATATATATATAAAAACAAAAAGAAAAAAAAAAAAACAAACGGAAAATACCTCACAGTTTAACACAGAAATTTGAATTAAGATTCATTCTTCAATTCTTGCTTTTCCCAAATATCAAAGCGAGTCGGCCTGCTAGGTAAATTCCCAATCAAAGAACAACACGTGGCATGGAGCTGTAATGGCTGCTGATAACTTGGCCAAAGTAGCTTCGCATAACAGAATAAATATAAATTTCAAACTTTTTTCCCTCCTAAATGAAGCATAGACAAAAAAGGGGGGAGAACAAACATAGATATATATATAAAAACAAAAAGAAAAAAAAAAAACAAACGGAAAATACCTCACAGTTTAACACAGGAAATTTGAATTAAGATTCATTCTTCAATTCTTGCTTTTCCCAAATATCAAAGCGAGTCGGCCTGCTAGGTAAATTCCCAATCAAAGAACAACACGTGGCATGGAGCTGTAATGGCTGCTGATAACTTGGCCAAAGTAGCTTCGCATAACAGAATAAATATAAATTTCAAACTTTTTTTTCCCTCCTAAATGAAGCATGAACTCCAAAAAGGGGGGGGGAGAACAAAAACATAGATATATATATAAAAACAAAAAGAAAAAAAAAAAACAAACGGAAAATACCTCACAGTTTAACACGAAAATTTTGAATTAAGATTCATTCTTCAGATTCTTGCTTTTCCCCAAATATCAAAGCGAGTCGGCCTGCTAGGTAAATTCCCAATCAAAGAACAACACGTGGCATGGAGCTGTAATGGCTGCTGATAACTTGGCCAAAGTAGCTTCGCATAACAGAATAAATATATAAATTTCAAACTCCTAAATGAAGCATGAACTCCAAAAAGGGGGGAGAGAACAAAAACATAGATATATATATAAAAACAAAAGAAAAAAAAAAAAACAAACGGAAAATACCTCACAGTTTAACACAGGAAATTTGAATTAAGATTCATTCTTCAATTCTTGCTTTTCCCAAATATCAAAGCGAGTCGGCCTGCTAGGTAAATTCCCAATCAAAGAACAACACGTGGCATGGGGCTGTAATGGCTGCTGATAACTTGGCCAAAGTAGCTTCGCATAACAGAATAAATATAAATTTCAAAGCTTTTTTTTTCCCTCTAAATGAAGCATGAACTCCAAAAAAGGGGGAGGGGAGAACAAAAACATAGATATATATATAAAAACAAAAAGAAAAAAAAAAACAAACGGAAAATACCTCACAGTTTAACACAGGAAATTTGAATTAAGATTCATTCTTCAATTCTTGCTTTTCCCAAATATCAAAGCGAGTCGGCCTGCTAGGTAAATTCCCATTCAAAGAACAACACGTGGCATGGAGCTGTAATGGCTGCTGATAACTTGGCCAAAGTAGCTTCGCATAACAGAATAAATATAAATTTCAAACTTTTTTTTTCCCTCCTAAATGAAGCATGAACTCCAAAAAGGGGGGAGAACAAAAACATAGATATATATATAAAAACAAAAAAAAAAAAAAAAACAAACGGAAAATACCTCACGAGATTTAACACAGAAATTTGAATTAAGATTCATTCTTCAATTCTTGCTTTTTCCCAAATATCAAAGCGAGAGTCGGCCTGCTAGGTAAATTCCCAATCAAAGAACAACACGTGGCATGGAGCTGTAATGGCTGCTGATAACTTGGCCAAAGAAAGTAGCTTCGCATAACAGAATAAATATAAATTTCAAACTTTTTTTTTCCCTCTAAATGAAGCATGAACTCCAAAAAAGGGGGGGGGAGAACAAAAACATAGATATATATATAAAAACAAAAAAGAAAAAAAAAAACAAACGGAAAATACCTCACAGTTTAACACAGGAAATTTGAATTAAGATTCATTCTTCAATTCTTGCTTTTCCCAAATATCAAAGCGAGTCGGCCTGCTAGGTAAATTCCCATTCAAAGAACAACACGTGGCATGGAGCTGTAATGGCTGCCAATGCTTGGCCAAAATATTCGCATAACAGAATAAATATAACATTCAAACTTTTTTTTTTCCTCTAAATGAAGCATGAACTCCAAAAAGGGGGAGAACAAAAACATAGATATATATATAAAAACAAAAAAAAAAAAAAAAACAAACGGAAAATACCTCACAGTTTAACACAGGAAATTTGAATTAAGATTCATTCTTCAATTCTTGCTTTTCCCAAATATCAAAGCGAGTCGGCCTGCTAGGTAAATTCCCATTCAAAGAACAACACGTGGCATGGAGCTGTAATGGCTGCTGATAACTTGGCCAAAGTAGCTTCGCATAACAGAATAAATATAAATTTCAAACTTTTTTTTTCCCTCCTAAATGAAGCATGAACTCCAAAAGGGGGGGAGAACAAAAACATAGATATATATATAAAAACAAAAAAAAAAAAAAAAAAAAAACAAACGGAAAATACCTCACAGTTTAACACAGAAATTTGAATTAAGATTCATTCTTCAATTCTTGCTTTTCCCAAATATCCAAAGCAGTCAGCCTGCTAGGTAAATTCCATTCAAAGAACAGCATTGGCATGGAGCTGTAATGGCTGCTGATAACTTGGCAATAGCTTCACCATAACAGAATAAATATAAATTTCAAACTTTTTTTTACCCTCCTAAATGAGCATGAACTCCAAAAAAGGGGGGGGAGAACAAAAACATAGATATATATATAAAAACAAAAAAAAAAAAAAAAAAAAAAACAAACGGAAAATACCTCACATTTAACACAGGAAATTTGAATTAAGATTCATTCTTCAATTCTTGCTTTAAATATCAAAGCGAGTCGGCCTGCTAGGTAAATTCCCAATCAAAGAACAACACGTGGCATGGAGCTGTCATGGCTGCTGATAACTTGGCCAAAGTAGCTTCGCATAACAAGAATAAATATAAATTTCAAACTTTTTTTTTCCTCTAAATGAAGCATGAACTCCAAAAAGGGGGGAGAACAAAAACATAGATATATATATAAAAAACAAAAGAAAAAAAAAAACAAACGGAAAATACCTCACAGTTTAACACAGGAAATTTGAATTAAGATTCATTCTTCAATTCTTGCTTTTCCAAATATCAAAGCGAGTCGGCCTGCTAGGTAAATTCCCATTCAAAGAACAACACGTGGCATGGAGCTGTAATGGCTGCTGATAACTTGGCCAAAGTAGCTTCGCATAACAGAATAAATATAAATTTCAAACTTTTTTTTTCCCTCCTAAATGACATAGACTCCAAAAAAGGGGGGGGGGAGAACAAAAACATAGATATATATATAAAAACAAAAAAAAAAAAAAAAAACAAACGGAAAATACCTCACAGTTTAACACAGGAAATTTGAATTAAGATTCATTCTTCAATTCTTGCTTTTCCCAAATATCAAAGCGAGTCGGCCTGCTAGGTAAATTCCCATTCAAAGAACAACACGTGGCATGGAGCTGTAATGGCTGCTGATAACTTGGCCAAAGTAGCTTCATAACAGAATAAATATAAATTTCAAACTTTTTTTTCCCTCCTAAATGAAGCATGAACTCCAAAAAGGGGGGGGGAGAACAAAAACATAGATATATATATAAAAAACAAAAAAAAAAAAAAAAAAAAACAAACGGAAAATACCTCACAGTTTAACACAGGAAATTTGAATTAAGATTCATTCTTCAATTCTTGCTTTTCCCAAATATCAAAGCGAGTCGGCCTAACGTTGTTTTTTCCTTCAAAAATGTATTATGACAATAACTTTTTCTTTCAAAAATTTATTGTTGGAAATATTTTTCCTTCAAAAATGAATCAGTCAGTCAGTTAAGTGCCATACGTGATAAACGCTTGAGCGATCATGTCTCGAAAGAGTAGTAGTAGGTTGCCATTACTTTCTGTAGTAGACTGGTTTCCAGCCAAGTCTATAGAACCCAATTTGTCCTGTTATTTAAGCCATAACTGAAAGGAAGAGACGGATTAATACCTTTCTCAAGGTTATTCAACTGGAATTCGAACTCGGCTCCCCGATTTCTCGTTCCGAGCCGATCTGCACTGCAACGCAGATGAATAATTTTCTATAAAAGTCTATTTTTATACTTTCATAGTGTTTTGATCCCAGTTTGTGGTTTAACTATTTGTCCATAGCTGGGACCCTAACTGATGCTACCACTCTGGGTCAGGGTGGATCTGGGAACAACAACAATTAAGAGGTAGTTCCAGACTCCTCATAACCTATCAATCAATGGCCTTGCTGCTGGATGCAGTTTACCGTCATACCCAGGAACTATTTTCATAGAGTTTAGAATTGAATATTTTTTTATTTAAATATGTAACACCTACTTGTGAAAAGTAATTTTCGTTAGTGAATATACACTTTAAAATAATTATTATCAATTTTAGATAATTTAATATTATATTGAATAATCAAATATTAAATGCATATCGAAATAATTTTTTTAATTTATGAGTATGTTTTGATAGAGATAGAAGAGAATAGAAAAATGCTGTTTTTTATAATCATATCGCCCCAATCAAGGCATTTTACTGCCACAGTTGTGCAGGGGGTTACAGAGGAGGAAAGTTATGAGAAAGAGTGACAGGTTATAGGAGGTGTCAGGAAGTGGATAAGAGAAGGATGGGAATACCGATGAGAGTGGAGTGGACGGAGAAAGGAGCATGAGAGAGAAGATTCAGGTTAGTGAGATAGGAGATTACTATTGACTTTACATTTAAATTCTTGCAGATTCTATCTATCTATCTATCTATCTATCTTTTTTTATATATAATCGTATCGCTCAAGCAAGGCATTTTACTGCCACTGTTGTGCAGGGGGTTACAGAGGAGGAAAGTTATGAGAAAGAGTTACAGGTTATAGGGGGTGTCAGAAAGTGGGTAAGAGTAGGATGGGAATACTGATGAGAATGGAATGGATGGAGAAAGGAGCAAGAGAGAGGATGCAGGTTAGTGAGATAGGAGATGACTATTGACTTTACATTTAAATTCTTTGAGATTGTAGCTGTCAGGTAAGCAAGTAAACGGAGGGGAATTTCGCAGGCGGGAAGTGCGAGAAAAGAAGCTGATGAAGTAGAAGTTGTGTTTACATTTTATTGGTTTCACAGTAAGAGGACCTCGTTGCTAATCTTGTTGCCCAAGTAAATTCATATATAAGGGACACCAGTGAGCCAACGCGTTCTGTCATCTTTACAAAGACAAATGTAAGGATTTTATTTTGCAACCAGCAACATATAGAAAAAATGCCTGATAGCCCCCACATGTAAACAATTTCTAATCGTAGCTTACATGTGGTACATGACAGAAAGTACAGGGCACCCAGTAAGTATCTAACTCATTATTCAATCGTAATTGATCTAGCCAGACAAGTTTGCAAAACAGTACACCATGTCGCAGTGTCTAAACGACTTTCTAACCGTAACAAAGATGTGGCACAAGGTCGAAAGTGTGGAGCACCCAGTGAGAGCCTAACTCATTACACAACTGTAATTGATAAGTTTGATGAATACGTGGTTGTTTTCTAAGCGCAGCTTAGATGTGGTACAAGGTCTAAAATGTAGAGCACCTAGTATCGATGTATATAATTTAGTTAAAACAATCAAGTGGTATTTTAATGACATTAGAGTGTTTTTTTTTGTTTTTGTTTTTTTTAAACAAGTTACTATATTTTCAATTAATTTACCATATCGTAAACCTAACAGCAATTAAGATCGTATTGCGTCAGATTTCGAACTGAAGCAAGCTGCTTACCTTGGAAACTAACAGTGAAATTTTGAGACATTTTTTTTCTTTTATTTTTCATCTTAGCTAGGCTTGAACACCCATTACCAGCCCCAGCGGTGGAGGTAGTTGGAAACGATCAACTGTCTCAACTCTCTGAGCTGTTTTTTTTTTTTTTTTTCGCACAAAACCTATTATTTTAAACCGATCATTCTTCTTTCGTTCTTTCTTTCTCGCCTCCTTCTACTCGGGCACGCGCACTGGTGGATTTGACGTCACAAAACCGTGCACGACGTCACTGCAACCACCTGTAATATTCCTACTCCTCCTTCTACCGCGGCTGCTTCTACTGTTTCCCAACTCCGCACTGCAACCATCCCTGCATTTGCCGCTTCTGCCATTACAATACAATTATTGCTGCTGCTACAACAATTACCGATATGACTATGACAACGGCCGCCATTACTACTACTACTATTCCTTCTTCTTCTTCTTCTTCTTCTTCTTCTTCTTCTTCTTCTTCTTCTTCTTCTTCTTCTTCTTCTTCTTCTTCTTCACCACTACCACCACCACATTCATCCAATACTACCACACCCGTTTTTTCAGGTTCTCAATATATGACAAAACAGCATCTCCGTATTTTTCAACCTGGAAATGATAATGTAACTTGGTTGGTAGAGGTTTTGTTCTAATTTTATTTTATTTATTTATTTATTTATTTATTTTATTTATTTATTTTATTTATATATTTTTTTTATACCTTACTTCTTTTTTCAATCTTTTTGTAAATTTTTATTTTCCAAGGTTGGAACTTCGAATACTTAGGCAGACGATTTTTTAAAATAATCTTTGGAAAAGCAAGTTGAATAAAAAAGAACAATGCATATATATTTTTTTAATTAACAAAAACTTTATAAAAAAAAAATCTTATAACCGACAAAAAATCTTTAAAAAATTAACTTTCAAAATATTCACTAAAAATCGAATCATTATTTTCCCCAAGGACAATTTCGCCCTTGAAGTTGTACAAATAGGCATTACGATTAGAAATAATCTCTTGTTTTTTGGTTTTGTTTTTTCCATATCCCTATAGATTAAGCACTCCAGTTTACGAATATTAAAAAAAAATACAATTTGTTTTGTAAATTCAACCCCCGACGGAACCCAAAACAAATATACTCAAGCGACGTGTTTACATAAATTTTAATATATAATAAATCCCTAACTTGGTATGCGTGATCGATAGCAATATCTGCAAACGAAAAGATTCCTGATTTTTTTTTTTGTATACTCTGTCTTTTTAGAATGTTGGCGATCATGTCACTCCATAACTTTCTCTCCCTTGTAGCTCTTAATAAATATTGTCATTTTCTTATCTCTCGTAAGCCTTGTTCTGCCATCCATTTACTTAAGATCACTAAATCGTTTTCCGCTGTTCCTCCTGCCTTCAATCTCTCTTGTGAGTATCAGATTTTCCAAGCCCTCTTTGCTTGTTATGCTATGCAGAAATTTCATCTGTCTCTTCCTGATGTTAAATCTATTATCCTTTTTGTTTCCATTTTCTCTAAAGATTCGTCGTTGTTCATATGTTCCGTTCATCGTATCCTCAGCAGCCTTCTGTAGAACTACATTTCTGGCATTTCAAGTCTTTTAAGAATTTCAAAAATTTTGTTTATTTTATTTTATTTTATTTTTGTTACATTTTAAGAAATCACGTCTTATCAAAATATTTGTTATGATTTCTGTAAAAGATCAATTTACAATGAATTCCGAAAGCGAACGGAACCCTCCTTTATATAAAATTTAATTAAAAAGAATCTTTGGACTATTCAATAGTAATATGAAAAATAAAAATGAAAAATGTATTCCTCATCGCAGTCTCTGTTTTACAACCCTTACTTGCCTTTTATTTGTTCTTAAATTATAATTACAGCACATTTTTAATTTCACCCACAAGGCTCGAGAGACATTAAGGTAGTAGCTTACTGGTAAAACGTTAATGATGAACGTGATGTTGGAGGGGAATGACCGACTATGCGGCTGGAAGTGAAAATTAGTAGAATCCTATCTCACGATTGATACTTGACAAAATTAAAGAAAGATTGTATAGTGTCAGTTCTTAAATTAGTGCTTGCTTGAACATCAATCGCTGACACTGGGAGAAAATCTGCAGCTTCTTCAATCTTCCGAGAGACAGTAGTTGCTTTCAAAGCTGGGCTTTGTCTGACACAAGGTTCTATATGTGGAGGCGCTCATCGAAAGTCGAACTAGCTGGTTAACCATTGTTCCACAGTGAGGATTCTAACGTAATTCTCCTTGGTTTTCCAATAAATATAATGCAACCCATAATGGCTGTGACATTTAATGTACGAAATGTATAGGCAAGTGTAACAAGAATTATGGGACAGTGGTAGGAAACATTATGCCGGCATTGTCGCTTTTAAGTCTCCGCATTTGTTAAGACTTATGTCAGTAATGGTTTCTTTATAAGCGAAGTTAAATAGCAATTATCCTAATCGTTGTTTGACCAGTGTAATACAAGGCTTATAGTAAAAGATTCCGAGGAAGACAGAGAAATTTACAGACAATGACTTTCAACTCAACGGCAAGTGCCCACTATTAGAAAATGCGTTAATATATTACGATACAAAAGCAAAATAAACAGGCGTTTTCGTAAGCTGTTGCCTACTGCGGCCGCACACCCCATACTTAATGTAGTTGGTGTTTGCAGCAAGCGATCAAAAAGTTCTGATTTCTATCGCTCTCCCATAATTTTTGTTACACTTGCCTATACATTTCATACATTAAATGTCACAGTCATTATGGGACAGATGTGGTCGTATTTATATTTATTATAACAACAAGAGGACTTATGTCAGCTTCTTCGCTGTGGAACAATGGTTAGCAAGCTAGTCGTATCCAGCGTTTTCACTGTAGCCAGTTCGAGTTTCGATGAGCGCCCCACATGTAAAACCTTGTGTCCGACAAAGCCCAGCTTTGAAAGCAACTACTGTCTGTCAGGTGATTGAAGAAGCTGCGGATTTTCTCCCAGTGTCAGCGAGAATTTAATAACCGAAGCTAGACAGTCTTTCTTCAATTTTGTCAAGTGTCAATCGTTAGCTAGGGTCCGGATAATCTTCACTACCAGCTGCATAGTGTTTTATTCCACTAACACACCACCTTCGTCATTAACGTTTTAGCAGTAAACTTTTACCTTAGTGTCTCTCGAGCCTTGTAGCGGGTGAAATTAAAAATTAAAAATCTGCCGTAGTTATTATTCAAGGATTAATAAAAGGTAAGTTAGAATGTGACAAGAAACATTTTTTCTTATTCAAATAAGTTATAAATTTGCACGCAAGGTGAAGGTTGACGAGCTTTGTGTAAATGGATGGCGAAATGAGATCTTAGCAAATATAGAAAACTATTAACAACAAGAGATTTGAAGATGTGGAGAGCCATGATCGACCATACCCTGAAGATACATAGAAAAGGAAAGATGTCTCAATAAAATGATTACTTGTTGGCTAGGTGCTAACTTTAAATAGTAAACCGTCATTTTCGGTTGTGCAACTGTTTTGGTACTAGGCAGTTCGATTTTTTGGTGCTTGGTACTTTATTATAGCCTTATGCCAGACGCAGCTATAAAATCTATATATAAAATTCTGTGGCTTCTGTTAGTCCGTCACACCGTCTAAAATGCCCGATCGAAGCCAAATTTTGGAGAGAAATGCTAGTACGTAAAGTTTTATTAGGGTGCGTAGCTTAGTACAATAATTTTTCATTAATTTTGGGGGGGAATTAAGATTTATTTAACATACAAAATACTCCCACTATTTAAGAAAAAATAATGTTTAAAATAATTAATTATTTAATAAAAATGCCTTTTTTTTAACATATAAGTCTTTATATTTCATCAATTAGTTTGTCAAACTGAATGAAACGTAGTTTATAAATCTTGTCAGCGATAATTTCAACAATACTAAATACTCTGACGACTTCGATTAACTATGTGGTGCAGTTGATATCGACTCGGAACGAGAAATCGTAGAGCCGAGTTCGAATTATAATGGAATTCGTCGCTTTCACTTAGAAAAGATATTAACTCATCTCTTCTCCTGCCAGCTATGGGTTGAATAGCAGGATAGATTGGATTCTATAGTTTTGGTTGGAAACCAGTCTACAACAGAACGTAATGGCAACCTACCGCGGAAAAATCTTCTGCAGATTCAGTCATATCCCGAAAAAGACATGATCATCCAAGTGTGCATCACGTATGGCACTTAACTTACTTTACATGCTTTATTTTTCTAAGTGATAGTTTATTTTTTATTTTTATTTTATATGTGGACGCTATCGGATTGTGAAGGTTGGAAGATCTTTACGCAAATCAGCATTTTTTTTTAATCATATCACACAGGGTAAGGCGGTAAGGCCACTGGTGTGCAGGGGGCTACGTAAGAGTGAAAAGCCGGAAACCACATCCTAAACAGGGAACAAGGGATGAGCCTCTACACCTGTACAATAGACGTGGGTGGAGTGTGAACCGGGCGATAGTTCAGTCTGTCTACACCAATTGAAAAAAAAATAAGGAAATGTGAAAAGATTGGAAAAGAGAAAGCCGGAAACCACATCCTAAACAGGGAACAAGGGATGAGCCTTTACACCTGTTCAATAGACGTGGGTGGAGTGTGAACCGGGCGATAGTTCAGTCTGTCTACACCAATTGAAAAAAAAATAAGGAAAAGTGAAAAGATTGGAAAAGAGAAAGCCGGAAACCACATCCTAAACAGGGAACAAGGGATGAGCCTCTACACTTGTTCAATAGACGTGGGTGGAGCTTGAACCGGGCGATAGTTCAGTCTATCTACTCCAACTGAAGAAAAATAAGGAAAAGTGAAAAGATTGGAAAAGAGAAAGCCGGAAACCACATCCTAAATGTGGTGTAATGGATATCGACTCGGAATGAGAAATCTGAAAACCGAGTTCGAATTCCAGCCGAAGTCGTTTCATTCACTTACACACAAATACCTTTGGAAACGGTATTAAAGCACCTTTTCTCTCCTTAGCCATGAGTTGCATAGCAGGACAGATAGGTTCTATAGCCTTGGTTGGCAACCGAGCTACTACAAAAAGAAATGGCAACATACAACGTGGAAATTTTCTGTCTAGTGGGTTGTGTTTCGAAAGAAGACATGATCGCCCAAGCGTATATCATGTATGACACTTAACTGTTTGATCTGGATAAAAGAATTGAATAGCAGGACAGATTGGGTTATACAGCCTTGTTTGGCAGCCGGTCTACCGCAGAAAGTAATGGCGATCTACTGCAGGAAAATCTTCTCTCTTGTCAGTCTTGTCTTGAAATGACATGATCACCCAAGCATTTAATAGGTGCCTAATTATAATATGCCAGCTCGTTAAAAAGTCACTCCTCACTGAACGAATTACTGATACTCGGAATTCCGACTAATTAAAAATCTCATGAATTTAAAAAAATTTTTTAAATTTACTGTTATTCTATTTAAATTTTAAAAAAATGAAATATTGTACAGAATTTCATAAAACTAATTTGTCTAATTTGTTTATTACGTTTTCTATTCAATACACTACTGAAAAATCATTTGTAAATACATTAAAAATACATAATAAATACAATTCAAAATAAATAATATATACATTTCTAAATAGGTAATATACCTTTTACTCTTATGTAGCCCCCTGCACATGAGTGGCGTTACCGCCTTGTTCGGGGTGATAAGATTAAAAAAAAGTACATTAAAACTATCTGAAGGTGGTTGGCACAAACGTATTACAAGAGTCAGTTAGTTAAGTGCCATACATGATACACGCTTGGGCGATCATGTCTCGAAAAAAAATGACTGACTGGGCTGAAGATTTTCCCGCAGTAGGTTTTTCCTTGCGGTAGACTGGTTGCCAACAAAGGCTATAGAACCCATTCTGTCCTTCTATTTAACCCAAAGCTGAAGGGAGAAGCGACGAATTCATACTTTTCCCAAGTGTATTTGAGTGTATTTGAATACAACAAATTCAATTGGAATTCGAACTCTCCAACCGTTGCGTTGTGGTGCAGTGGATATCAATGTGACCCAGGAACTGTGTCAGTCAGTTAAGTGCCAAACGTGATACACGCTTTGGGCGATCATGTCTCGAAAGAGACATGACTGACTGGGCAGAAGATTATCTCGCAGTAAGTTGCCATTACTTTCTGCGGTAGACAGGTTGCCAACCAAAGCTATAAAATCCAAGCTGTCCTGTTATTTGACCCCTATCAACATATCAATATTCGAATCCTACCGAATGACGCTCATTTTCGTACAAAATTTATCGTAAATAATCAGGCCGGTAGAAATAAATATATAAATACACTGTTTGATTAAAAACAGAATATCTACTCAAATACGAGTATCGATTAAAAATAATTTTCAAACAAATAATTTCAATATGTCGGTTGTTAAAACCATTTTGTCAATCTTCGAGATTTTCCGTAACATATATGTTTATGTGGACATAATTACAATTACGTTTTTTTTTATATTGTAGTTTTCTTGAAGTTATATTTTAGAATACAGTTGGATTTCTTTAATAAATTTTAGGATATTGTAGGGATTAATGGTATGTAAAATTTCTTTCATGTTGATTGGTGTATTGTTGGTAAATTCATTATAAATAAGTAGTGTTGGTAATTTTTTAGATAAAAATATATTATTAATATTTTTACTATAAAAATATATTTTTCATGCTATCATAGTGTTCACTATATGTCCATATCTGCGACCCCGATGTTGCATACCTACCTATATACAATAATGATATCCCTTTAAATACGTGAACACTACTGGAGTAAAGGGAAGAGTAGAATGATCATATAGATCCATACTCTCTCTGGGTCAACTCTATGATTCCGAGCAGAGAAGGACACAAACGAGGTTCCGCAAAAAGTATCGTTTGGGTGAAAACAACAACAACAAAAAAAAAGACAAGAGTCCGACCCAGTTTTAAGCTGGAGCTACGGGACATCTTTAGCTGAGCTTGAGGGCTCAGAATCCACGCTTAACCTTGTGTCGCATTCGCTTTGGTGCAAAGGTGCTAAATACTAAGAATAGAGGGATTATACTGATCAAACCTCTCTCTCTTTTGTTAAACTCTCTGCTTCCGAACGGATAGGAACCCAGACGGTGCTCCGCCGAAGGGTAGAATCTCGTCTGAGGTGAATAAGCAAGAGTCTGACCCAGCCTTAAGCTGGAGGTGGGGACATTTTAGGCTGAGCTTGAGGGCATCCCCACTTTAATTGACATTGTGCCGCATTCGCCTTGGTGGGAAGGTGGTAAATCTCCAGAGTAGAGTGATTATTATGAAAATGATCCAAAGATATCTGGCAAATGCGCTTCGTAAATAAAGAAGCAAGTATGAGTTTGCTAGTTACTTTGTGTCTGAGGGTTTTTTTTTTTTTTTGCCTGTTGTCTTGCTGCATCCATAGCAACGAAAATCGCGTGCAGTTGTTGTTGTTGCTGTTGTTGTTGGGGTAGTTCTTTCCTTACGTACGAATGATATGAAGTCAATTATATATAGAAATTGGTTTGTTATCAAGGCCATCAATCCATGTAGAGAGAAGAGAGAGATTGTACCGAAAAAAAAAAGCAACGACGAGGCATTAGAAATTTTCTAACAACATAAGAACAAACACACACTCAAAATGAATAAACAGTTGAAACTCTGTTTTACACGCATCCACACACACACACACACACAGAGAGAGAGAGAGAGAGAGAGAGAGAGAGAGAGAGAGAAACAAATGCATATATATATACAAAATGGTTAACTCAAGACTTGAACAGATAAAGATTATAGTGATCAGGAAAGGATCCTCTTGGGAGTTTGTTCCACAGGGGGAGTGGGTCGTGGGAAGAAGCTGTCTGAGTAGAACTTACTTCACGCCGATGAAATACGTAGAGATATCTTTCTCTCTCTCTCTCTCGCTATGTATATATATATATATATATATATATATACGCGCCCTGACGAGCTGTTGTGCGAAACCGCGGTAGGTCTTGGCGATCTTGTGATTTTTTCACGTGTGTTTTTGCTCTACGTTACTTCCTCTTTGTTAATTCGAATTGGTTAGTTTGTATCGAGCACTTTTCTTTCTTTGTGGTTGGTTCCGTTTGAGGGTTTTTTTCTTTGCTGCGAGGTACTGTATGTATTGTCGGTACTCCGCGGTTTTCTTTTTTTTTCCCCCTCTTGTCCAACGCTTTATAGCGACGGACAGTAACGGACTTAGATTCTGCCGGTTATTTGTGGTCCTCAAGGTTTGCTTTTGTAAAATTTTAGGATCTAAATACGTACAGAGTCAGTTTTATTATTATTATATATATATATATATGTGTGTGTGTGTGTGTGTATGTGTGTGTGGGGGGGTAGATCGATATATATATATATGCCATCAATTTTAAAAGGAGTATACATCAACTCATTTATTAATTAAATAAACAAACAAGTCCTTACCTATGTTTTGATTATGGTTATGAGGGCTTGTATGGAACCAACCATACTATTTTTTGCTAAGGTTTTATGACAATATATATATATATATATATATATGTGTGTGTGTGTGGGAGGGGGTTAGATCGATATATATATATATATATATATATATATATATATATGCCATCAATTTTAAAACGAGTATACATCAACTCATTTATGAATTAAATAAACAAACAAGTCCTTACATATGTTTTGATTATGGTTATGAGGGCTTGTATGGAACCAACCATACTATTTTTTGCTGAGGATTTATGACGATATATATATATATATATATATATATATATATGTGGGGGGTGGCGTGTGGTTAGGTCTATATACACATATATATATATATATATATATATATATATATATATACATATAGCAAAGAACGGCAAACGCGTAAAGACGGAGAGTATGACCCAAAAGATTTTATCTAATTAATATAAACAATTAATTAGCTAACAGTAGAGAGCCCAATGGATATTATCCAGAGCAATATAAAATATTGAGAGGAAAACTCAACAGCTAATTAAACGGTTAATTATTAAAACGTTCAGTAAAATGTTGAGTTTTCCTCTCATATATATATATGAGTGTTTAATTGCTTAGTTTTTGATCATAATAAAATTAGACCAGTGCACATTTGTATTAAAAAGTGTTCAATACAATTATAGGTTTACAAATGGAATATATATATATATATATATATATATATATATATATATATATATATATGCCAAAATCCAATTAATAAGTAATAATCAGTAAAGTCAGTCAGTTAAGTGCCATACGTGAAACACGCTTGGGTGATCATGTCTCTTTCGAGGCATGACTGACTGGGTAGAAGATTATCCCACAGTACGTTGCCGTTGATTTCTGCGGTAGACTGGTTGCCAGCCAAGGTTATAGAACCCAATTTGTCCTGTTATTTAACCCATAACTAAAAGGAAGAGATGGATTAATATCAAGGGTATTTGCGCGTAAGTGAATGCAATGAATTCAACCGGAATTCGAACTTGGCTCCCCAATTCCCCAAAAAACGAGAATGCAGGGCAATTTAAGACGTAAAATCATTGCAACACTATACTCTATAATTATTAACTCATAATACGTCACTATTTATCAATCTAGTATCGCCAATTCTACAGAATCCGAAATGTTATATATATATATATATATATATATATATATATATATATATATACTAACAAAATAGCAAGATCGCCAAGACCGACCGCGGTTTCGCACAACGGCTCGTCAGGGTTTTTTTTCTTTTTACTGGGAGGAACCGTATGTATTGTCGGTCCCACGCAGTTTTCTTTTTTTTCCCCCTCTTTGCCCAAAGCTTTATAGCCGAGGGCAATAACGGATTTAGATTCTGCTGGTCGTTCATAGTCTTAGAAAGTCCCTTCTATAAAATTTTGAGATTAGAATACACGCAGAGTCGGTTTAATAATAATTAATTAATTATTATTATTATTATTATTATTATTATTATTATATATATATTATGATTTGGAGTTAGTTCTTATTGGTCAGATACGTGTCATGTGTATTAAGGCAGCAGATAATCTTTAAATGCATTTGCATGGAGTATTTTGTAATGTAAGGTATACAATAATGTATGTAGGTGTCAAAATAGTGTATGTACACTACCGGCCATAATTATTAGCCCCCCCCCCCCCCGCAGTTTTTTAAAAAGAATATGTATTTCATACTATTTTTAGTATTTATTGCCAAGTGGATAATTGTAAAGGAAAATAGAATGGTTCTTTTGTAATTATTACTTTGCAAAATTTTAAAAGGCAAGGAAGCAAAGCTGAACTCGCCCGAATCACCTTAAATTTTATTCATTTTTTTATTGATGAAACTGCAATATCGGTAATTATTAAATATTTATAAATTCATTTGATGCACATGTTATTGTGCAGTAGTAACAAAAGAACTATTCTATTTTCATTGACAATTATTTACTTGGCAATCAATACTAAAAATAGTATGAAAAACATCTTTTTTTAAAACACAATGTTGTCCTAATAATTATGGCCGTTAGTGTAAGTGTCAAAACGCTTGTCTGTCTAGGTGTACGCTGGACGGTAACGTTAATATATGTATATGTAAGTGTCTTTTAATACACGTCTCACGTATATTAAAGCAATGAATAATTTTTAAATATATGCGTGAGGAACATAGATAGATAGATAGATAGATAGATAGATAGATAGATAGATAGATAGATAGATAGATAGATATTTCATACGTCAATTCAGTATTTTACATTTGGGAAATAGCCATTTCTACAGTCTCTCAAAAATTCTTGTGAATGGAAGTAAAGGTTATTTTATAAAAGAAAAAAGACAAAGTTAGTGAAGTGTGTTGAATTAGTAGCACAAGCGTAGTTGACAACAGTTAGTGGGAAGTAGGTCAGGTAGCTTGCCCGCGAATTCAAATTTAAATGGTAGGAATAAACTTAAGGATTATCACGTGTATAAAATTAAATTCTAACTACTATTAATAAACTTAGGTTAAAAATAAATATAACAAATAGGAAGGAAAGGATTCAGTAAATATCCTATTAAGGAAATTCAAACCTATTTTTATGTCAACACTTGCTAACCAACTCATTTCACTGATTTAAAAGTAAATTCTAAGTATGATATTTTAATATCCTAATTTTTTCTAAAAAGCACAGATTACATCTATTAATCATACTATTTGGAGTACGTGCCGAACCTATTCATTTCCAGTCTATTTCTTCCTGGAGTTGCCAATGCATTAGAGAAAAAGCTGATTTAAATGCTAATTTTGGGTTGAGAAAAGAGTTTCTGAACCCTCACCAAAATTCCAATGTATACATTATTATTTTTTTGTTATATATATATATATATAACATATAATTTGTTATATATATATATATATATATATATATATATATATATATATATATATATAATAATAATTATTATTAAACCGACTCTGCGTGTATTCTAATCTCAAAATTTTATAGAAGGGACTTTCTAAGACCATGAATGACCAACAGAATCTAAATCCGTTATTGTCCTCGGCTATAAAGCTTTGGGCAAAGAGGGGGAAAAAAAGAAAACTGCGTGGGACCGACAATACATACGGTTCCTCCCAGTAAAAAGAAAAAAAACCCTCTAACGGAACAAACATCCAAAAAAGAAAAGTGCTCGATACACACAACCGAAAAGTATTTAACTAGAAGGCAGTAACGCAGAGCAAACACACTAACAAAATAGCAAGATCGCCAAGACCTACCGCGGTTTCGCACAACGGCTCGTTTTTTTTTTGTTTTTTTTTTCCTTCCATCCAACCTCTTCTGCAAATGGGTTAGTCTTAGTAGTGTGTATTTATTTGGTCAGTACATGATCTGCCTTTGCCCTGACGAGCCGTTGTGCGAAACCGCGGTAGGTCTTGGCGATCTTGCTATTTTGTTAGTATATATATATATATATATTTTTTTTTTTTTGGTGGAGTGCGAGGAAGAATGGTTGTTAGGTAAATTACATTAGTAGTTTACATTTATCATCGTCAAGACAATTTTCCTTGAATCTGCTATTGCAGGAGAGTACAATACCAGGTTTAATATTGGTTCCATATATATATATATATATATATATATATATATATATATAGAACAAGATCAATTATATAAATCTGTTATCTATTATTTAAGTTAAATATTAATATAATAATATATATATTATATATTCATATAATATATATATATATATATATATATATATATATATATATATATATATATCGCTCATTCAGTAATGAATTAGACCACTCTGGCTATTGGGCGTGTATAATGATAATATACACGCTAAAAAGTCTGCCTTCTTCTACCGAGCGCCCGTAGCCCAGACAGAGGTAGAATCGCCGACTGACGCCAATTCGGTCGGGTTTCAAACCTTGGTGTAAAAGCAATCGGAGTCTAACCTACTGTTCAGATTTGATACAACGAAACAGATCTATCTGCGGATGACTATATATATATATATATATATTCATGACAGTTGATGTAAAATGAATATAATCTTTAATAATTAAAAAAATAATAAAGCATCTGCTCAAATATGATTATCCATTAAAAAAAAAATAATGTTAAACAAGTAAAATTAAACATCTGCAGGTGATAAACAAAATGATAAAAACATCATTAAATGTCAAGTATATCTATTCCAATATGGCGCTGGCCCGGCTTTGGCACTAACTACAGCGTAAATTCTGCGTTGAGATCGACTCACAAAAAGTTTGACTTTTCTCTGGGGGAATTTCTATTCATTCTTCAGCTGAAAGTGTCGCTAATGATGATTGTGGAGGATATCGACTGTTCAATGATATTGATTTTTGGGTACTGTGGTCAACATATAAGATGTTCTAATTCACTACAATGTTTCTCGTGCCATTCAGCAACAACTTTAGCAGTATGAACGGGTGTATTATCATTCTCATAGATGGTATTTCCACCCAGAAAAAGTTCTTGAATCAGAGGATAAAGTTGATTACTTAAAATTCTTAAATAGTCTTTGCTGTTGATTTTAATAGGTCTATTTAAATCATATCTGTAAAAAAAATCAACAATTTTATTAAAAAATACTACTAAGATTAAATCAACAAACATGAAAAATAGACAAGCTATTGACAGTTTAATCAAATTTTCCAAATTATGCTATTATGGTATCAGCTGTTTCTACTATTTTGTCTACCCCCTTATATATATATATATATATATATATATATAATGTGTGTGTTAATGTTATGTGTGCATTTACTATATGTGCATGTAATATGCACACACACACACACACACACACACACATATATATATATGTATGTATATATATATATATCTGTGTGTGTGTGTGTGTGTGTGTGTGTGTGTGTGTGTGTGTGTGTATATTACATGCACATATAGTAAATGCACACATAACATTAACACACACATTATATATATATATATATATATATATATATATATATAAGGGGGTAGACAAAATAGTAGAAACAGCTGATACCATAATAGCATAATTTGGAAAATTTGATTAAAAGGTGGCGTTTTAAGGTGTTTTAAATGTTCGGTTATTGTGAAATTTATGTGTTTATTCTCTTTTATTTTAGAAAACTGAAAATGTCTTCTAGTTTTGTATTCAAAAATATTTTGCTGAGAAAAAATATTTTCCCTTCAAAAAAATGTTATGGCAATATTTTGTTTTAACAAAATGTGTTGTTGGTAATATTTTTCCTTCAAAAATGTATATTTTTCTATAAAAGTCTATTTTTATGTATATATTTCTATGAAAGTGTATTTTTATACATTCATAGTGTTTTGACCCCAGTTTAGGGGTTAACTAGTTACCCATAGCTAGGAGCCTAACAGGTGCTACCACTCCGGGTTCGGGTGGAACTGCGAACAACAGCAATTTGGAGATAATTCCATGATCCTCACAACCTCCCAATCAGAGTTCTTGCCGCCTGATGCAGTTTACCGTCATGCTCAGGAACGTTAAAGAAGAGTTTCTAGAAAGAAAGAACGAGCAAGACAAAGAAAAATGAGTTTTAAAAGAATAAAAAAAGAAAGAATGAATAATGAAAGAGTGAAGAGACTGAAAAAAACGTAATACAATGAAAATCCATAATGAGTTTGAAAAAAAGAAAGGTAAAAAGATGACAAAAAATGAATGTTGGATAAGAAGAATCAAAATTGAAATAGAAGAAAAACCTAAAATTAAATGTCCAAAGACTGAACAAGTGAAACGATAAAAAAAAAACCCCAAAGAAACAAAAAAATAAAATAAAATAAAATAAAACTCTTCGACAATATAAATGAAGAAATGGAGAAGATTGAAAGAAAACCCCAAAGTGGAAAGAGAAGGGAACTTGAGCCCTCACTGTGATAAAAGGTTAAAAAGTAATTTCAAATTGCGACTTGTACATAATCTAATAGTCCAAACTTCCTTGTCAACCAATCTCTCATTGTTACCATGGCTACAGGCAGTCGTTAAAGAAAAATGGCGTCCATTGCCGCAGAATTGATAGCAACGAAAGACGTTGATAATAATGATGATGATGATGATGAATGCGTTCTCTCGATACTTGTGTGGTTGTTGTCCTTATTATCAAAGCTGTCCGGGGAGAAAACAAAGGAAACCAACATTGTAGATCGCAGCCATCAAAACTTGGATAGCTGTGAGAAATATCCTTAGGATCATTAATCAGTTATTAGAATTTCAGTCGTAAAGATGGTGTGTGTGTGTGGGGGGGGGATGTGACAGAGGAAGTGGAAAGCAGAAAGAGGAGACAATGATGGGAATATCGAGAAAAGAGTTGTACACATAGGTGTCAAAGACAGAGAAAAATCTCAGAGCCAAGCAAAGAAGAATTTAGAAAAGGAAAAGAATGTAAAATGGGTTGAAAAAAGGAAAGAATTGATTATAAAAAGGAAAAAAAAGGTAGAATGGATTTGGAAAAAGAAAGAACGAAGAATGGATTTGAAAAAGATAATAAGGTAGAATGGAGTTGGATAAAGAAAAAAGTAGAATTGATTTGGAAAATGAATGATCGTAGAATAGATTTAGACAAGCAAAGAAGGTACAATAGAATTTGAAAAGGGAAAGAACAAAGAATGGATTCTAAAAAGGAAGTAAGGTAGAATGGAGTTGGATCATGAAAAATGTAAGATGGATTTGGAAAAAGAAAGAATGTCAAATGGATTTGGAAAAAGAAAGAAGGTGGAATGGATTTGGAAAAAGAAAGAATGTCAAATGGATTTGAAAAAAGAAAGAAGGTGGAATGCATTTGGAAAAAGAAAGAAGGTCAAATGGATTTGGAAAAGGGAAGAAAGACTGCGAAGGATAATAGAGAGAGAATAGATATTAAATTTACTGTTTAAGTTTGACTAAAACATTTGAGAAATCCGAAAGAAAGAGAAAAAAACTTCTAACACCAAAAGATTTTCCTGGTTTTTTGCTTTTGTTTACCTGATTAAAAACACGGATTATTTAATATCGAAATCTAAATTTTTACACATAATTTTTATAATTGAAAAGAATAATACTAGTTTTACCGATACAATTAACCCATAGCTTTGGAGCAAACTGTTTCATACATTTCACAAGGATATTTGTGCACAAGTGCAGATAACGAAATCTAATGGATATTGGAAGTCGGCTCTTCGATGCCAAATTCCGAGCCATTATCATTTATAACACCTGTACATACAAGCTTACAACACCTGGTATTTCCAATCGTTACCCATCAATATGCTGATCAAGCTAGATGCTGCTGTACCTTGGTGATTGACCGATTTTTAGGAACAAATTTTTCATCGTAATGTGGTCGTAAGCAAGAAGAAGGGGAACCCGATTATAATTGAAAATTGGCTCTCCAATTAACAATTCTTAATCATTGTTAATTACACCACCCGCACATCGAAACATACTGCACCTGGTATTCCCAAGCGTCACACATCTAAGTAGCGACCAGGCTTCTTAAGAAAGAATGAAAGGACAAACACAAAAACAAAGGAAAGAAACGATAAAGAGACAGACAGACAGACAAACAGACAGATAGACAAAAGACGGTTTTTAAAAAGAGAGGAATAAAGGAAATTACGACCAATGTGTTGATACTTACATTATTTACATTGTTCTCCTGTCCTCATCTTCATTGTCACATGCATGATGTTTCGGCCATTGTACGTTCCCTCCTTCTTCAGGATCTGTCTATATTTATGTGACCAAGTATTTATGCTATCTATATTGTTTGGACTGTTATAGTAATAAATGTCATGTCGTTTCGGGCGTTGTATGCTTCGGCCTTCAAAAGATGACTGGCATATGGCTCGGCTGATAAAAGCCGAGGTGAACAAAAAATAGACAGTTCAGTTACTAAAAAAAAATTGGAACTGAGATATCTGGAAGTGGTGTAGCACGTGGAACTAGAACAATTTATCCTGGTAGAAAAATAAAAGTTTTAGTGAAATATATTTGTAGGGGCCTGCAGCTGGACAGTAATTGTTAAGAATGGAGTCGCATTTGCTTACAACTCAGCAAGTTGGAAGAAAAACACAGCCACGATGAGTGAATTCGGCATGAACCTGTTCAATTAAAGCGACTAATTCTTTGAAACAAGACGATATATATATATTTGAATTTTTAGTTGTTTAACATTGTTATTATTATTTTTTCTTTTTTTTTTTTTTTGATATAGATATAAATATATCAGTTGTATGGAGAATAGTATCCGAACAAATATGGAGAAATGAAACAAAGTTGAAAAGCGTTTTCATTTTGTGTGTGCATTTGTGTGTGTATATATGTACATATATATTTATATATAGGTGTATATATGTATGAGACAAAGTGAAATATAAATGCTATATATATATATATAATCCAAAAGGATAATCATGTATGAAACTGATAGGCTCAGCCCGTACCCCCAAAAATTTTACGATAATCTATGTTTAGAGGAAAAAAATATTAAAGTACCCAAATCAGCACCTAAATTCAAATTTACGAAAAGAATTCATTAGCAAATGCCGCCACGACGGATTTAAACATCGAAATTTTGTTTATATATATATATATATATATATATATATATATATATCTTATATTTAGAAAGTAAACTTGTCTGATTAAAGACTGCATTCTTCTGTGATTAAACATTGGAATTAATGTCAAAAGAATCCGAGATCGATAATCCAAAGAAAGAAAACAAGTACTGATATTCGTTAACTCCGACATCAACTAAATATAAGCTTTATTGTATTAGGGATAGATGTAGGATTAAAAATCAGTTAAAATGTACATATTCAAAAGATTTAATTGGTTTATTTTTAATCCGCTAGTTTTTTTTGTTTTTTTTTTACTTCAACCGTTAGTTCTTCTTTCAACTAATATATATATATATATATATATATATATATATATATATATATAAAAAGGAAGTTGAAAATCCAAGACGCATCTTTAAAACCTTATTCAAAGTAACTTTAACGGTTTCAAAATGTTATGATTTAAAAAAATTAAATTGACGTGAAGAAAACGAATCTATCAGATGTCTCGTATCTGACTGTAGTTGGAAAATTCATTCTGTTTTGTTTAGAAAAGTGCCCGCGATGGTAATCCGATTGGTTCAATAAGATCATGTGATCAGGCATAATAATTTTTAGGGCCAAAAATATTGATGATCATTTAATTTTGTTGTCAAAAATTGGGAGTGGTATACTTAAATAATCATGGCTAATGATAAGAAAGTGTTAAGTAGTTTAAGTGTCAGGAATTAACTTTCGTTGGATTTTTGTGGCAATCACAGAAAGTTGAATGTACAAGGGTGAACCACATGTATTTGTGTGTTAAGACATTTCCTCGTTAGAAACCAACTTGCACATTTGTAAATCTACCATTTGCCTGTGCATTGAGTACTGATGCCATATCTGGTCAGGTGATCTTGCTGTTCATCTCGAGATTATTGGCAAGATCCAGAGGAGGTTCTGTAATGTATTTGATCCCAATTTAGCTGCTCGCCTTCAGCCTTTTTCTCACCGAGAGAATGTGGCTTAATTCTATCTTTTCTCCAATTATTTTCACGGCTTTTGCTCGGATTAGTATTATTGCTTGGCGCCCTGCTCTTATGAATTTACTCGTGCAACCAGATCGGCAACTAGGTCCCACCCCTTTACTGTCAAAATAGGCAAATGTAACCGCCAATTCTACTCAATCAGTTTCATTCCTTGCACTTCCCGCCTGTGGAACTTCCTTCACATGCTTGCTTCCCTGAATTATTTATATTATGTCAGTCAGTCAGTTAAGTGCCATACGCGATACACGCTTGGGCGATCATGTCTCGAAAGAGACATGACTGACTGGGCAGAAGATTATCCCGCAGTAGGTTGCCATTGCTTTCTGCGGTAGACTGGTTGCCGACCAAGGCTATAGAACCCAATCTGTCCTACTATTTAACCCATAAATGGAAGGAAGAGACGGATTAATACCTTTCCCAAGAGTATTTGCGCACAAGTGAATACAATGGATTCAACTGGAATTCGAACTCGGCTTCTCGTTCCGAGCCGATATCCACTGGACCACAACGCACATCGCACATTATATTATGTAAACATCGTAAATATTTCTCGTTAAAATTTAAATAACCAAAAAATATCTCATCCACACGAAATAACTCCCACAAAATGCAATAAATGCACACAATCAACCCTCTAAACAAAAAGAACAAATAACATAGAAATAAAAAAACAAAACAAATCCCACACCACATCAACAGCAATTCCACCCATCTATAAATAGCAGTAAAATAAAAACTATCGACACTGCATTAAAAAAAAATATATATATCCCAACATAAATTATCTAAACTAAACGAAAAAGCAAAAGCGACCTGTCCAAAACTAAGCTACCCCACACCCTTCTCCTAATCCAAAGCGGAACCTCTAGAATCACAAACGGACGACTAGATCATTCTAAACTTCCAACTCACATTTACTTACATCGTTCTCATTAACAGCGGCGCCACTCCCATCACACTTGGTCAGCAGTAAAATAAACAAAAATGTCTACTCTTCCATAAAAAAAACCCCATAAACCCCAATATAAGAACTACCCAGACAAAATAAATAAGGAATATATATATATACCATGGCATAGCTACAAGTCTCTTTCTCTCAACTCTGTCAGTTAAGTGCCATACGTGATACACTCTTAGACGATCATGTCTCGAAAGAGATATGACTGACTGGGCAGCAGATTATCCCACAATAGTTTGCCATTATTTTCTGCGGTAGACTGCTTGCTGACCAAGGCAAGCAGTCTACCAACCCAATCTGTTCTGTTATTTAACCTATAACTGAAAGAAAGTGACGGATTAATACCTTTTCCAAGGCTATTGCGCGTAAGTGAATGCAAGCAATTCAACTGGAATTCGAACTCGGCTTACCTAGTTCTCGTTCCGAGCCGATACCCACTGCACCACAACGCACATCTAATCTTTTTAAAATCTAAAACTAAATTCTGTAAAGTTACTCGATGTATACATTCTTAAAAGCTTCCTCGGCATTTTCAACATATTTTTGCTATCTTTTTACCCTTGTGGGGAACATAAAAAAAAAACTTGTAGAGTTGTTGTGGCGAAACTTCGCTGCAAAGTTGTAGTGGCCGGCTTGGTCGTAAGTAAAACACGGGATACAGAAGATAGGCCAGAACAATGTATTAGTATAACAGGAACATAGATAGAAAATAATGCGTAAATAATGAGTAAATAGCAATAAGGAATTCCGAACGGTACAGTTACGCTGCTTATTGCCTTAACCGTAGCTGGCTTTAACTGCGTACTAGCTGTGTTCAACTGCCTACTTAATTACTTCCCCACTAAAGACAAAATGTGGCACAAGGCATTTTTCATGTGAGTAATTCGGGCCATATAGCCCGGGCAAACATTTATTGTGTAATTTTCTCCAGACAAAACTCTACCCTTTGGCGGAGTCTCGACTGGGTTATTACTTTTCGCCCGAAGGCAGAGAGTCCGACAATGAATATTCTGTGCAAGGCAGAACTTAATGACGTTTTAACTTTCTACCGGAAGAGAAGCAGGTAATTATATATAACAAGAGGAAGAGTTTATTCCTCGTAAAAGGGCATCATAACACATTCATATCGGCACTCTTAGATGCGCAATTCTCATCTTAGCGTTGCTAGTGTAGTTGATAGTTACTACTAAGTCGTGCGTTTTAAAGTCACCGGATGATTCATATAAAATATGACTTTGAATAACCAAACAATGGTGGATACTTTGTATAATCAACCAGCCATGACCGTACACACATACGAGAATGATTTTACGTATTGGATCCCAACGGTTCAGCATAGACTCTAATCGCTGGGCTACACAAATTGATGGCGATGAAAGCTTGTGTAGAACTTGTCAGATTTTTCGGAAGATCAGATAGCAGCGTGCAACCGCATCTTTCATTGTCACGGAATTTGACCTCTCCAGGATATTGACGAAGCTGAAGGACAGGTCTTCTTCTTCGTTATGTGCCGTATCTTTTCAGAACGTAGGTGATCATGGGCCTCCACTTACCTCTATCCCTTGTGGCTCTTAACCCTTTTTCGCCTGGGTATCATACCTAGACCATGCTCAGCCATCCACTTGCTTAATCCCATCAAGTGTGTTTCGCGCTGATCTCTCCTGTCTTTCTTTTCATCTACACGTCCCGTGAGTACTATATTCTCCAAGCCCTTCTTCCTCATTAAGTATCTCAGAAACCTCAGCTGTATCACAAGGAGAGTATGTCAACTTAAATATGTCCATGTTGGAAAACAATTTTGTCTTAATGTTTTCGTTCTTTTCTAATAGCATTTTTTTTATTTCCAAGAGCTAGTCTCCTCTGCTATTTGAAATGTCACTGAGGGAAGATTGCTTCACTCATTTTATAAGGTTATATATTTTTAACTAATAAACCCTAAGCAAATGATAATGTTGTGTATGGTCGACCATACTTTCAAAAACTGGGGACGTTATGTAATATTTGATATATATAAACAAAATAAAAACAAAATTTAAAAATCTTGGTGCAAAATTATTTACATTAAGGTTTTCAACTTTTGATTAATAAACATAGTTTACATTTTAAAAAAAATTATTGCCTAACAGGATGAAAGTAATACAGAATTTAAAAATATTTAACTTAATAATTTTTGTAATTCAAATTTTAAAACAAAATGAAAACGATTCTTTTAAATGTTCATTATTCATTTAATTTTTCTTAATACAATAGTTTCCTTAATAGATGTTATTCATAAAAACAATTAAACGCTTTTATAATGAAATAATGTCATAGTTTTATTGAATTTTTTATTTTACGATTTTTAATAGATTTTCAAAAAATGAGTAGTTGTTTGAAAATAAAAGCAAAATGGATAGATTTACATGATCCAAAGAGTCTTGCTTTTAAGAAAACAAAAACTTTTTCGGATGAAAATTTAATTTCTCGAAATTTCATGAAATTAAGTGATTGCAAGCATATGTAAAAAAAACTAAAATATATTTACCAAGATTTTCTGAAAAAAAAATCTCACACATAATTGTATTTATCTGGGAATAAGTTCTAAATATTCCATTAAAATCCGAGAATTATTGGATTTTTGCAAGAATTTTTAAAAAATGGAGAAAAATCGCTAAAAACACGAATCATAAATCTAAACTTATTTATAAATAGAAATTTATATATGTGTGTGTGTATGTGTGTGTGTGTCTGTGTATCTGTGTGTGTGTGTCCGTTACCTATAGACACCGAAACGGCTGAACCGATTTTCTTGAAAATTTACACAGTTCTACTATAAGCGTCTGCGAGTGTTCTAGCTAGGTTTTATGTCGAGGTACCCCCGATAAATATCGAAAATCGATTATCGAAAAAATCGGGTTATAGAAGGAGTGGTCCGATTTTAATCAAATTTGATACACTAATAGAAAAAGACATAAGAAACGATATTCAGAAGTTTCAAGGTTGCAGTTCTAACAATAGTGCAGAAAATCGATAATATATATATATGTTTGTGTGTGTGTCTGTTTATCTGCCTGTATGTCTGTATTTTTTTTCAGCCCTCTTATTTTAGTTTTTGCTTCAGGTTTGGCTCTAAGTAGGTATAATTATGATTATTAGTCTCAGCCATGATACCATTTACTCAGAGGACTTATTTAGCCTTCAAAATTCAGTTTACGACGAAAAAAACTTATTTGATATCGACGCCAGGAAATGAAAATTTGACTTACATCTATTCATTTTTCTTTCAGTTTACGGTTTCGCTTTAACTGGAAACAACTATTGCTTTTTAGTCTTTCGTGCCAACGTCCAAAGAATCTGAGCTCCAGGACCATGGATTAGTTTTAAAGCTTTCATTACACCAGCGCAATGCCGGGCTATGTTGCTAATCATAAATATTACATCGATCGCTGACGTAAAAACGCCAGAATTTTTAACTAAAATTTTGAACCTGCAAGAAAGGAGTAATAAGTTTAATAAGATAAAAAATACTTTGGTCTTTCCTCGTAATAATAACGATAATTTTGACAATAAAACTTTGTTTTATTAATTTTAGTGCTTATTCAGCCAAAAAGTAATGGTAGCTACATAAAACTTGTACTCTTGTTCAAAAGAGCAGGGAGAAGTGTGAACCGGATGTTGATAAAAAAGAATTGATCGGAATTCGAACTTGGTTGGCTAGTTCTGAGCCAATAATAGTTACACAACTCACATCTGCACTCGTGTGTATCAGTATTCCGATATTTACTGAAAGAAGAATTGTCAGTTAATTCTTTAATTCTTATCTATGTACATACGGTTCAATGTAATATGATGAGCGAATTTACAATCGAGTTATCTCCCTTTATAAGCCCTCCTAAGCAACGTGAGATTTTATGTTGACGCCGGGAGTCAACCATTGTCATCACCAGTGAAAATGAATATATGACAACCTGGAGACTGTGTCATTCAACACATCAAATCAACCGCAGAACACTTGTCTATTCTTTGCTTTGTGTTGTGTTTCTCTTGACCGCCGACCCTTTTCGCTTACCATATTTGTTCTGCAAATATATCTCTTTATTTTTCTCTCTACTGTTTGTGCAATGACAGCGATTTGTCCGAGATGAAATGTCTATCTTGGTTTAAGGCACAAACTGAACCTCAATAATGAAATAATATGATGAAAAACAAAACAATAAAATTACGCGAAGGAAGGAATTTCTTATAGGTGATTTATTTTGTTTATTGATTGTTTCGACTCAATGCATTGGTTTCTCAAAGTGTAGCAATATATATATATATATATATATATTAGTGATCCACATACCAGCCTGTTTCGCAGCTCATCAGTGTGGCTAGACACATTCACTTGCTTCTGGCTGGCATCGAAACTCGACCGAATTGGTGTCAGTCGGAGTCGCTACTCTCTAAGCCATAGGTGCACGGGATCAGGGAATTGAAATTTTAACATGTTGTATATAAGCAATATATACACACGCCAGTCACCGAAAGAACTCAATTCATTTCTGAAGAGTAAAGCATATATCGTAGAAGTGGAAACTGATAAAATAAAAGAAAACTTTCGAAATTTAAATCCGTCGAATACCCATTTCTTCTAGAAAATCCTCGCTTCTTCAGCAACGGCTGAAACCAAAACTTTATTTATTCAAATTCAAATATGTTAAAATATTTTACCTGTAGAAGCCCCCAAAAAATCATCCATACACCGGAAAATAAAATGGGGAGGGATTAAAAATTTTTGAATGTCAGGAATTAAGAAGAGGAAAGCAGAGAGATACCTCTGTCTCATATTAGAAGACTTACCCCTCCCCCATACAAGAGCCAAGAGTTTAAAAGTTAAAATTTAGCCATGTCAGAGGGATAGAAGTGGTAGGGAAAACGGAAACGAAAGAAAGGGCGAAGGGGTGGTTGATTGGAAAGTAAGCCAAAGAAGTTCTTTTAGAAACAAAAGAAAACTGTTGACTGACATCAATGTTGAGAGAAAAAAAAAAGCAATTGAAAAAATAACCAAAGAGATTTTAGTTTAAAGAAATAATGATTGGGACAAATGTTATAGAAAATTTTGGACACACAAATTTAAAAATAAATCATAAATTTTAAATTTTAAGGTAGATCTCAAAAAGAATTAATTTCTATTAAAACAAGTACACACACACACTCACACACACACACATAAACACACACACACACACACACACTCACGCACATAATTTACTTAAATATCTAAGTGATATTCGAAATTCACGAATTAAATTTAATTATAATTATTTTTAAAATTTAAGAAACTAAATTTATGGCGGCTTAATTTGAAAGGAACCGAATTATATATATTCTTTATAAAATTTATAGGGCTCTGCTAAAAATTAAGCAAAATTAATCTTTATGTTTAAATTAAAAGGTAATATGGATTTAGCATTAAAATAAAAAATATAAATAAATAAAAAATATATAATAATAATAATAATAATAATAATAATAATAATAATATATATATATATATATATATTAATTTTTATATTTAAAATTAATATAGTTTACATTGCGACACGAAAATTTCTGTTTCGAGATGTTTTTATCTCGTTATCATGCAATATTAACTCATGTTGTGAAAATGGGTTTCATTTGAATAAAAGAAACAATACGTTTGTTGTTTATGGATATGGGAAGAGAGAAAAAATTTGTGTATTCAATTTATTTAATCAGAATAAAGATCCACTTTAAATTTGAAAATATAGGTTATATTTTGGGGGAATACAGGATTTATTCTTTCAATCTTAACAGGAAATGTGTCAGTCGGTCAAAAACTCTGTCTAGACTTCATTTCGTGGATGTATCCATATTTTTGTCTTAGTTTTCTTTGTGTCCCAGCATTTTCTAAAACAAAGAAATAAAATATTTTATATTATTGATCTAACTTAAAGGGACGTTTGAGTGTAAGTGTACTGTTTTTATTTCGATTCAAAATGTATTTTATTCTAATTTTTCATAAATTCTTAATGTGTAAAATTTTTAATGTTTATTTAATCATTAAAATTGGTCATATCCATTGCTATACAATATTTTCTTTTTATTGAGCACTTTTTTTGAAATAAGTGAATGCTGGAGAAGTCGGAATTCTAAAACTGTTGGTTCTTTTCACCTGGATTTATACATAAATACAATATAGAGTTATAGATGTCAAGTTCGTAAACGTCGAGGATAATTAAAAAAGATCAACTTAATGAAAGATATTAAGTGTTATATCTGCATAAGAGATCAATGGATGTTATCCAGAGCAATATATATATATATATAGCATAATGATAATCCACGTATACTCTCTTAATATATATAGAAAAACTACTAAAATCTTGTAAGTTCAAAATGTATTTTTTACAGTATTTATTTATTTCTATTATATATATATATATATATATATATATATATATTTGCTATTTCAGAAAGGCTTCTAGTTTAAATTTTAAAATCATTTGTTTCTGATGAAAGGCCGAAGCCGGTCTGAAATATCAAATATATATATATATATATATATATATATATATATATATATATATATATAATAGAAATAAATAAATACTGTAAAAAAATACATTTTTAACTTACAACCTTTTAGTAGTTTTCTTATATATATATATATATATATATATATAGTACTGTGCAAAAGAATTAGTACAAGAACTACTTTATCTTTTATTAAGCATCAAAATAAAGTTTAAAATCACCCCTGTCCTAACACTTTTGCACACTACCGGTGGGATAGGGGTGATTTTCCTTAAGTCCTTACTGAAATTAAAACACAGAGTGGAAAGCCAAAGCTTTATAAGAATTATTTAACTAAAAAGTAAAAGGAAGCAAGGCTTCGAAATTTGAATTGGCCCTCACAAACCCCTGATCTCAAACCTATTGAACATCAATGGGATATTTTGGATAAAAAAATTGATAAAACTTATGATACTTCGTTAGACACACTTTAGGAACAAATACAAGCTGTTGGGCAGGAGATACCATTAGATACATTGAAGAAGCTTGTGATGTCAATGCCTGACAGAATGAAGGCAGTGGTAAAAGCAAAAGGCTATTATACTAAATATTACATTTATTTTGTAACATGTATTTTTTCTTGTTAAAGCATTTTTTGAGTAAATCAAATAAAATTACTTTAATTAAATTGTTTATTTTCTGTCAATATGCCTCATAAAAGATAAAATAGTTCTTGTTTTAATACTTTTGCACAGTACTGTATATATATATATATATATATATATATATATATATATATATATATATAACTTGTATTTGGGCAGCAAACTCTCGTTTATACAGGTTTTATAAAAATGATTAACAAGGTATTATCACTAAATTTTGTATAATTTTTTATGTAATCTTATGATCTTAGAATAGTCGAAAGATTTTCTATTTTCGAGCGTTTTCGGTTATACTTTTCCGTTAAATTGTTGCATTCACTTATGGGTAAATACCACTGGGAAATGTATTAATCCGTCGCTTCTTCCAGCTATGGGTTAAATAACAAGACAGATTGGTTTCTATAGCCTTGAGTGACAACCAGTCTACTACAGAAAGTAATGGCAACCTACAGCGGGAAAATCTTCTACCTAGTCAATCATATCTTGAAAGACACAGGATAGTCCAAACGAGTATCACGTATAGCATTTAACTGACGGATTTGGATAAAAAATTGAACAGTAGGACAGATTGGGTTCTATAATCGTGGTTGGCAACAGGTCTACCACAGAAAGTCATGGCCACCTACTGCGGGAAAATTTTCTGCCTAGTCAGTCATCTATCGAAAGACATGATAGGCCAAGTGTGTATTACCTATAGCAGATAACTGATGGATTTAGATTAAAAAAATTGAACAGTAGGACAGATTGGGTTCTATAATCGTGTTTGGCAACAGGTCTACCATAGAACGTAAAATGTAACCTACTGCCGGAAAATCTTCTGTCCAGTCTGTCATGTCTCTTTCGGGACATGATCGCCCAAGCATTTATCACGTATGGCACTTAACTGTCTGACTGAATGATATGTGACTACACAAACGATAGCTGCAGAGAAATATATATTTTAAAATTAGTTTTGTTTAAAATTCATTTTGTGATAAAATCTAGCCGATTACATTTAGATACTTTTTTCTTTTGCTTATGTTTTACTAGCAGTAGAGCCCGGTGTTGCTCGGGTGTAATGACAGCTTTAAAACTAATCCATGGTGCTGGAGCTCAGACTCTTTGGACGTTGGCACGAAAGACTAAAAAGTAATAGTTGTTTCCAGTTAAAGCGAAACCATAGACTAAAAGAAAAATGAATGGATGTAAGTCAAATTTTAATTTCCTGGTATCGATATCAAATTAGTTTTTCGTCGTAAACTGAATTTTGAAGGCTAAATATGTCCTCTGGGTAAATGGTATCATGGCTGAGACTAAGAACTACAATTATACCTACTTAGAGCCAAACCCGAAGCAAAAACTAAAGTAAAAGGGGAGAAAAAAATACAGACATACAGGCAGATAAACAGACACACACACACAAACCTTTTATATTGCCTTTTATATATATATATTATCGATTTTCTGCACTATTGTAAGAACTGCAACCTTGAAATTATGAATATCGTTTCTTATGTCTATGTCTATGAATGTATCAAATTTGATAAAAATCGGACTACTCTTTCTATAACCCGATTTATTCGATAATCGATTTTTGATATTTATCGGGGGTACCTCGACACAAAACCTAGCTAAGAACCCTCGCAGACGCCTATAGTAAATTTTCAAGAAAATCGGTTTAGCCGTTTCGGAGTCTATAGGTAACGGACTCACGCACACACAGACACACACACACAGACAATGTTCCATTTATAAATAAGTTTAGATTCTTGTTTGATTAAATAGCCATCATTATGATAACAGAAGATCTGCCAAGCATTGTTAAACACTGTAATAACTTGAAATCAAATTGACTGTAGCGATTAAAGCAGTTTCGTCTAATAGAAGGTGGGATCGTTATTATGAATAAGAATGCATTTTTTTAATCGTTTCACCCAAAGGAAGGCAGTACCACCACTGGTGTGCATGGGGGCTACATATGGGAAGAGTGAAAGCTTAAGTTGGAGGAGAACGAAGAGAAAGACGAACCTGTTACAGGGGGTGTCGGCACAAAAGGATGGGAATACCAGTGTGAAAACAGTTGCTAGGGTAGAGCGAGAAAGGAAAAGAACAAAATAGATGGAGTGATACGGAAAGGACGAGGGAAGGACTAAAGTCAAGTGGACATGAGAAGGTAATTCACATTTTATTTAAATTCTTGGAGATTTTAGCTGTCAGGGAAGCAAGTATACGAAAGAGATTTCCATTGGCGGGAAATGCGAGAAAAGGATCTGGTGGCGGTTGAATTTGGTTGATTTCACTGTAAAAGGGTGGGACCTTGTTGCCAGTCTAAATTCTTGTGAAGAGGGCATCAGTCAGCTAAGTTCGTCGGAGAAGAAGCCATGAAAATATTTGTAGAAGAGACAGAGGGAAGCCACATCACGTTGCATACAATTAAAATATGAATTTACTACTCAATAATAGCGACACTTATAAAGAAAAATAGTGAAACACAATGTTTTAATAATACAATCAGGAAACTAATTAGTAATAAAAACAAATCATGGTATAGACTGATAGAATATTACCCTAGAATACTGAAACTTTACGGTCTGCCTAAAACTTGCAAAATACTTATCCCAATGTATCCTATCATATCAGGTATTGACAGAACTCCGAACAAATTGTCGAAAGACAACGAAAATTTTAACAATTCTCTTTGGAACAATCGGCACAGAACAAACTCATAGCAAATCTAGATATAAATTTTCTGTCAATCTTCCCGGTTAATAAATGATTACATCTATCTCAATCTATCTATCTATCTATCTATCTATCTATCTATCTATCTATCTATCTATCTATCTATTTAAGTCTGTCCAATTATCTCTCTCTCTCTCTCTCTCTCTCTCTATCTATCTATCTATCTATCTATCTCAGTCTGTCCAGTTATCTATCTATCTATCTATCTATCTATCTATCTCAGTCTATCTATCTATCTATCTATCTCAGTTTGTTCCTTATCTATCTATCTATCTATCTATCTATCTATCTATATGCGTGTGTTCGTGAGTGTGTCTCTCTCTGAGTAATATATATATGTAGTCACAGAGAGAGAGAGAGAGAGAGAGAGAGGGAAAAGTGTCGGGGGCTCATGATGCACATGTCGTCCAAATTAAAACGGTTGTTTGCATTCATTGTATAGAAATGATCTATTCATGTATTCATAATTTCTTTCACGAAACCATTGTCCGTGTCCTTGTGCAGTGCATATGTACTTCTGCGAAGCCTGCAGCTTGATGCACATCTGCTCTGACGTGCAGTAAAAAGCGCAGAATTTATAAATACTATTGTGGTTGCGTACTTACTTCTCTGATTGCATTGTTTAGTTGGAATGCATTTCTGAAACACAATAATGCACGTAACATCCTGCACAGTAAAGAAGAGGATCGCATATAGCTGAAAAATCTAGGTGCGCGCGAATACAAATTCATGCATATGGATAAATAAAATGCATATTTAAATACCTGGAATTTATTCTCAGCTTCACGTAGGACTAGTCCTTCCTCAGTGTCTCATATACAGTCAGTTAAATGCCATACGTGAAACACGCTTTGGGCGATCATGTCTCGAAAGAGACATGACTGACTGGGCAGAAGATTATACCGCAGTAGGTTGCCATTGCTTTCTGCGGTAGACTGGTTTCTTCATATCTATCTATCTATCTATCTATCTATCTATCTATCTATCTATCTATCTAATCAGACTGTTCTTCTATCTATCTATCTATCTATCTATCTATCTATCTATCTATCTATCTATCTAGCCTAGAGAACCCAATCTGTCCTACTATTGGACTCCTAACTAGAGAGAGAAGCAATGTTACGTAGTAATTATTTAGGGATCAGTTTATTACATCATAACAATAGAAAACCGATCCCCCACCTTATGACCAGTCGAAGTTTTAATCATGATTCCCCGTATTATATTCAGTCAGTCAGTTAAGTGCCATAAGATCAGGTGGGCGATGAGACGGATTAATACCTTTCCGAAGATTATTTGTGCGTAAGTGAATGCAAGGAATTCAACTGGAATTCGAACTCGGTTCCCCGATTTGTCGTTCCGAGGCGATATCCACTGCATCACAACGCACATCAGTCTCTCATACAGAAAATTTATAAGGTTTGAAACTTTCTATTCTAGATCCTACCACGTTGATAATTGCGCTGAATTGTGATTTGTTTCCCCTTCTTTTATGCTATTTTTTTAATCAAGGTCAAATCATCTATTTTACCAGCTGACTTTACTTCACTCAACATCTGTCCTCCGGTAAAGCAGCAAATACTGGACAATATCCTCAACGACGAAGATGTTTTCCAAACACGCTCAGTTGATAATTAACAAAAAAATTAAATTAACGTGTTTGACGGCATGTCTAAGTCAGTCAGTCAGTTAAGTGTCATACGTGATACACGCTTGGGCGATCATGTCTCTTTCGAGACATGACTGACTGGGCAGAAAATTATCCTGCAGTAGATTGCCATTACTTTATGCGGTAGACTGGTTGCCATCCAAGCCTATTAAACCCAAGCTGTCTTGTTATTTAACCCCTAACTGGAGGGAAGTGGCGGATTACTACCTTTCCCAAGGGTATTTGCGAATAAGTGAATGCAAGGAACGGCTATGGTTAGAGAGATGTAACATTCATTTACGTATTATTATTATTTTAAAGGATATTATGCAGATTAAAATATTATTATTGATAATATGATATTAACTTCATCATATTTTAATGGTAATTGTACTATTTTGTTCATTTGTAATAATTGCTTGATTTTTATTTCGTTTTCATATGTTTGGATATAATAAAGTTTTTATAGGTTCATGTTTAGTTTAGACTTTAGAGTAACATTCATTTAACTATAGTTATTACTAATAATGCAAAAAGTATATAAAAATTGGCTTTGATAAATAAAACATTCGGACAAATTTGTTATAATTTATGTTCTGAAGACAAAAAAAAGATACCCAGAAAAATTATATATATAATACAAAGTCTAGAATTGAGCCACCACCTACAGCGGTTTCACACGAACGGTTCTTTCTTCAGGGCGAGGGTTTATTACTGTTAGCATTATTTTCGGATATTTAGTCTGTTTTTAATTAAGTTCATTATATATATATATATATATATATATATATATATATATATATATGTGTGTGTGTGTGTGTGTGTGTGTGTGTGTGTGCAATAAACAAATTTACTAATAGCATAATTTTAATTCTGATATTTTAAACTGGATTTTTAGTACTGGTTTATTATTACCAGCAGTCACTGTGCGTTATTATATGTATATATGAGGAACTTCATATATATATATATATATATATATGAGGAACTTCATATGTGTATATATATATATATATATATATGAGGAACTTCATATATATATATATATATATATATATTTATATTTATACATACACTACTGAGCATAGTTACTGGGTCACGCTAGTTTTTTATTTATTGCCAAGTAGATAATTTTAAACGAAAATAAAATGGTTCTATTGTTATTATTACTTTGCAAAATTTTACAAGGCAAGGACGCACAGATGAACTCGTCCGAACCACTGTAAATATTTTTTCAGTTTTTCATTGATGAAACTGCAATATAGATAATTATTAATTATTAAATATTTATAAAATCATTTGAGGCACATGTTATTGTGCAGTTTTAAAAAAAAACATTCTATTTTCATTTATAATTATTCACTTGGCAATAAATATTAAAAATATTATGAAATACATCATTTTTAAAACACTGGGGTGGCCTAACAATTATGGCCGGTAGTATATATATATATATATATATATATATATATATATATATATATATATATAATATGAAGCTTTAGCCAACAAAAATAGGTTAGGACCAAACTTAGTGTGAAAATATTTACTTGCTTTGACCGACGTGACATAATAAATAAAAATCGAATTCAAAATAGAACGCTACAAACTATGAAAATAAGTTGCCTGTCCAATCAAAGACTTATGTCCATTGAAAATAACTTGACATCTTGAAGGTAAACAGAGTTGCTGAAATTAAATGGAGAAAACTGGCGGGAAATATATCGGCAATCTATCTTAATCAATGAATAAAGACACTTGTAAGAAAAGATGATTGAAAACTAAAAAGTACAGCTCTCTATATATAGTGCTGTGATGACGCTTAGTGCCAATATTGTTGTAGTTTCAGTGGTTTACTGATAAAAAAGATATTTTGACAAGTACGTATTTTGTCGTAAAGTGCTCGATAACGAGACAGAGATAGAACTTTAATAAGATTAATGTGAAGAAGTTGTCGCTTAACTGAGCAGAGTCATGTCGACTTCGAAGTTTCGTGAAGTTACCGTTATGATGTCCTCATTCGTCAGGGTTTAGCTTCAATCGTCTCACTCTACTTTTATATATATATATATATATTATAATATATATATATAATATATATATCACTCTACCTTTATATATATATATATATATATCGATTGATTGTTTAATTACTTAGTTTTTGATCATAACACAAATTTACAAATAAAATTTAAAATAAAACTGCTTTCCCTCTCTCTCCATCCTTCTATCCATCCTGTTCGCATTAAATTCTCCAATCCTTATTTTTTTATTATATATATATATATATATATATATATATATATATATATATATATAATATATATATATATATATATATATATATAATTTGAGGAGATCAGCTACCATGGTTTTGACATTTCCGGTTTTCTCAGGCGATTTGTATTAAGATAACAAATCGCTTGATGTAACCGAAGTTAAATATCTAAGATTGTCTACATGTTAAACCTTAATTTCATGCAAACATGTATTAATCACTTTCTAATAAATTGTTTACTAATCTAATCTCAATCTAACTTAACTCCGACATATAACTGTTTAATTTATATATATATTTATATATATATATAAATACGCGTTACTCCTCAGTAATGAATTGAGTTCTCCCGGTGAGTCGGGTGTTTACACCGCATATATATAACACGCTAAAATTTCCCCTTTCTCGCTCCATGCGCCCATGGCTTAAGGAATAGGGACTCCGACTGACACCAAATCGGTCGAGTTTCGATCCCGGCTGGAAGAAAATGGAAGTCTACCTCCACTGATGAGCTGTGCTACAGCAAAACAGGCTTGTATGTGGATGACAAATATATATATATGTATGAAATGGTATGTTTGAACATTATTTTTGAACGATACTCGTATTTAAGTTGATATTCTGTTCAAACAAATAATTTCAAATTGTCGGTTGTTTAAAGACTTAAGATTTCGCTAATCTTAGTTAGTTTCCGTAATAGATATATATATATAGATGTGTGTGTGTGTGTGTGTGTGTGCGTGCGTGCGCGTGTGCAATTCCGCGGCCCGGCTGGCAGGATCAAAGTGTAGTATCTGTTCTCAGATACTCACTTTCTGCTTGCCTGTCTGGAAGCAATAGCCAGCTATGACCAGCTTTGTACCCAGTTACTGCATAAACGTGGGCTGTGTAATCTTTGACTAATGGCCTGAATGTACACGCTCAGGTTCCCCACGTTAAAAACTGACCTTGTGTCACCACTCGCTCCAGTGGAGGAGTAGGGTAAATCAATAGTATGTGTGTGTGTCGTTGCAATTTAGTAATAGTAATTCTTCTTTCTTTATTCCGTATACACGGGCATCTAAACTGATAGCTGATTAACATAGACTGAAATATTGACAGATAAACATTTTACAATTTATTTTTTACTTTTTATTCCCGAGGAAAATCTTTACCCTATTTTTAAAAAAATGTCTTTTTATTATTCAGCGATTTATCTCTTATTATTTTTACTTCCATTGTTCGATTTTGTCAACCGCATCTCAGTTCGTCTGTCTCGTTCGAATTGCTTTTATTGATAAATTTGTTTCCCAAATGCTTTTCTCTTTTGTTTGCTGATGTATCTTCTTTTTTTTTCTCTCTCTCTCTCTCTCTCTCTTTTCTAATTAAATTTCAGTGAAAGTTCAAATTTCACATCGGCAAATTTTATTCAATTATTTTCTTTTACTGTCTCGCACAAAACGTCCATTTCAATTTCATTATTTTAATTTTCAATCTTTACAATCTTTATTTAATATCTAAATTCAATTAGAAAACTTGAAATAAATCCGTACGTTGTATTCCGCTCTCCTCTCTGAAGATGAAATGGGTAAAGATATGTAAAGTGCAAGTCAGGTTCATAAGAATTTGCGTGAGAAACTCGAGAGAAAGAAGAACTGATCGAAATAAAATGAAGAGAAACAGTAAAAGGTAAACTGAGAGAAAAAATAATTGCCTAAGGAAGTCAATTTGACAGGCACCCATACGCAAACACACTTATATATATATATATATATAAGTGTGTTTGCGTATGGGTGCCTGTCAAACTGACTTCCTGAGGCAACTATATATATATATATATATATATATATATATATATATCAGTCAGTCAAGTGCCATACGTGGTATACGCTTTAGCGATCATGACTCTTGCGATCTATAACTGACTAGGCAGAGCATTTTACCGCAGTAGGTTGGAACATTTCCTGCGGTAGACTCGTGGTCAACCAAGGCTACAGAACTTAATCTGTCCTACTATTTAGCCCAAAGCTTGAGGGAAAAGAGATAGATTTATAGCTTTCCCAAGGTTATTTGCACATAAGTGAATGCAACGAAGTCAACTGGAAGTCGAACTAAACTCTCCGATTTCTCAGTCTGAGCCGATATCTATTGCACTAATATATATATATATATATATATGCATTGTCAGATGTAAGAAATGAGCTGTAACTTTGAGAGATTACTTTATTTTTCATTTCTCTATGTTCTCAACAGATTATTATAAATTTACTTATCTAGCAATAGTCTTCTCTTCATATCTATATATTGATCTGTTACTGTTCATAAATATCTATCACTTTTCATACCTGCCTACCTCAGTCTGTCCATTATCTATCTATCTGTCTCTATTGATATGTATTCCTAATTTTCAAATTACACACTCACACACACACACACACACACACACACACATATATATATGTAGTTTTAAAATTAATCTTTTATATGTATATATATATATATATATATATATATATATATATATATATTAATTTCAAGATGCTCCCAAGTACTTCAATCTCCTTCCGAAATCATCTTGGAGTAGATAGATCTATCTATCGCCCGGTTCACACTCCACCCACGTCTCTTGAACAGGTGTAGAGGCTCATCCCTTCTTCCCTGTTTAGGATGTGGTTTCCGGCTTTCTCTTTTCAAATCTTTTCACTATTACGTAGCCCCCTGCACATCAGTGGCGTTACCGCCTTGCTCGGGGTGATACGATTAAAAAAAAATCTTCAGAGGTGTGAATTGTGGTAACAAAAAAATAACTGCAAAATTATGTTGCTAAAAATTACTGTAAATTTTCTTATTGCTTCAAATGTAACGGTTGACAAATTACTTAGCGTTCATTAGAGTGTGAAAATTAACCAAAATGACCATTATATTACAACCTAAAAAAAATACATTTTGAATAATTTTCACGTTCTAATGAACGCTAAAAAATTTGTTAACCATTACATTTGAAGCAAGAAGAAAATTTACAATAATTTTTAGCAACACAGTTTTGCGTTTATTTTTTATTACCAAAATTTTAACCCCTGAAGATGATCTCAGAAAGAAATTGAAAGTACTTGGAAACATCGAATAATATATATATATATATATATATATATATATATATATATATTAAAGATTAATTTTAACACTATATATATATATATGTATATACATTAGGGTGGAATTTAGTGATTTGAAAAATTAGGAATACATATCAATATATATATATATATATATATATATATATATATATAATGGACAGACTGAGGTAGACAGGTATGAAAAGTCATAGATATTCATGAACAGTAATAGATCAATATATAGATATGAAGAGAAAAATATTGGTAGATAAGTAAATTTATATCATCTTGGAGTAGATAGATGATTGTTGTCGAATTGGAAGACGTGCTTGATTATGTTTGAGAAGTTTGATCTGTGTTTTTGAACCTCGTAAGAACAATTATGATCTTATTGCAGATGTGGAAAACTCAGTTGCTTTTGCCTACAAGGCCTACAGTAGGTAGATATTAACATACATCGACAGATATGAGCTGAGGTAGTTAAAATGAACGTAGAGAATAACTCTCAAAAATCGATATACAAACTTAGGTTTCATTGATCGATTGATTTGTTTCAATGTTTTATCATCACTTTTCAGGTTATATAAAGCAACAAAATATATCGAGATTGTAGTTGGAGATAATTATGATTTACTCATACATATCCTACTGATTAATCCATAGTTGAGGGAGAAATAGATTTATAACTTTCTCAAAAGTATCTCCGCATGAAAGAAACTCGACTGGAATTGGAACATGGCTCTTTTATTTCTAATTTTGAACCGTTGTCTATTACATCATCTGCTCATCAAAGATTATAGCACCAGGAATTGCCAAGTGATCACCCATAGATGGAATTGACATGGCTCAAAGTTGCTCAATTTCGGTGATTTTATATGAACGGGTGTTTCAGCAGATGAGCTTAAACCTTAGATCAAAAGAAAGACACAGATTCATAAACACTTTGATAGAAAAAACATATCGACTGATAGAAAGATATGATCAGAGGTAGATATGAACGTAGAGAGATACATATGATCAGAGATAGATAGATAGATAGATCGATAGATAGATAGATAGATATGAACGTAGAGAGATAAATATGAAGATAGATATATATGACCAGAGATTGATAGATATGCACAGAGAGATAGATATGACCAGATATAGATATGATCAGAGATAGATAGATATGAACGTAAAGAGATAGATATGATTAGAGATAGATAGATAGATAGATAGATAGATAGATATGAACCTAGTGAGATAAATATGAACATAGTATATATGACCAGAGATTGATAGATATGCACATAGAGAGATAGATATGGTCAGAGAAAGATAGTGTAGTGGATTCCGGGTGAGGAACCGCACAAAATAATAAATAAAAAAACAGATATGGAGATAGAAAATGTAAGTTATATTGAACGAAATATACAAACTGTAACACGGGTTAATCAATTATTAGCAGGAATAGATATATACAATCTTGAAGTGAAATAGTAGGCCCGGGTAACTGATTCTAGCTGAGTGGAGCTCAGAGCAAATGCAACTGTGATTCCAGATACAACTCAAACTAAACAACTGTCTCGCAACTAACTCATTATTTAGCTGTCCCCCCAGTAAGGGCAACATATGACACATGGTCAGTTTATATCTGGGATTTCCGGGCTATTTGGCCCGGCCAAAAAATGTCTGTCTATTTTTGCCCAGTCGTGCTTCTACTCTTCGGCGGAACCACGACTGGGTTATTGCTCTCCGCTCGGAAGCAGAGAGCGCCCTCTACCCGAAGGCAGAGTGCCGACAGTGTTATAGCCGCAGCAGCAGTGGAAAAAGCCAATTGCTTGCAACTAACTCATTATTTAGTTGTCCCTCCCAGTAAGGGCAACATGTAACACATGATCAGTTTAACTGGGATTTCCGGGTTATATGGCCCGGCCAAAAAATGCCTGTCTATTTTTGCCCAGTCGTGCTTCTACCCTTCGGCGGAACCACGACTGGGTTATTGCTCTCCGCTCGGAAGCAGAGAGCATCTTCTACCCGAAGGCAGAGGGCCGACAGTGTTATAGTCGCAGCAGCAGTGGCAAAAGCCAAGTGCTTGCAACTAACTCTGCTGTTCTCTCTATAGGCAGAATTATATGTACACTCAGGCGAGTCCATTATTATGTACAAAGGGGCGATCCCCAACAGATAGATATGAACGTAGAGAGATAGATATACTCAGATAGATAAATATGAACGTAGAGAGATAGATATGATCAGAGATAGATATGTACATAGGGAGATTGATATTATCAGAGATACATAGATATGAACGTAGAGAGATAAATATGTTCAGAGACAGATAGATAGATAGATAGATAGATAGATAGATAGATAGATAGATAGATAGATATGAATGTAGAGAGATAGATATGATCAGAGGAAGATAGATATGAACGTAGATAGATATTAATGTTTTATAACCTGGAGATGTTCATAGTGAGATTGATATTATCAGAGATAAATAGATATGAATGTAGAGAGATAAATATGTTCATAGATAGATAGATAGATAGATAGATAGATAGATAAATAGATAGATAGATATGAACGTATAGAGATACATACGAACATAGAGAGATAGATATGATCAGAGGAAGAGAGATATGAACGTAGATAGCTATGAATGTTTTGTAACATGGAAATGTACATAATGAGATTGATATTATCAGAGATACATAGATATGAACGTAGAGAGATAAATATGTTCAGAGATTGATAGATATGAACATAGATAGATAGATAGATAGATAGATAGATAGATAGATATGAACGTCGATAAATATGAATGTTTTATTACCTGGAAGCCAACGATAGTCTTGATGGATAACCAAACAATAACGTATACACGAAATATTAGATTTAAATTGTTTATTATCTTCAGTGTCCATTGCGTGTAGAGAATAATGAGAGAAAAGCTCACATACGAGGGAGAGACAGTCTGAAGTTGTTTTCCATGCGTTCTCTTTGAGTCCTCGGGCTTCGTCTTCAATTCTCACCTGAGAAAACTCGGTTTTATATAACTCGGTTTTATATAACTCTGGCCCGTCATGCTTTAAGCTATTTTGCCATCTCCCGGTAGGAACACTGATCATTGCCTCTGGCCAGTTACATTTTGACGTCATCATATTCCTGTCTTCCATTGTTTAAAGTTTTTCCAACTATGACACGCTGATGCAACGCCTGTTCAATTGTTATTGTTTCAGACACCAAAAAACATATTTTTGCCGGCTTACTAAATTCTGCATCATTCGTTTCCTCATTGTTTATATTTCCAGCTTTGAACGTTATTTCTGCATTATTTCACTTTTGACCGAATAATTTAATATAAATTCTATTCTGTCTTTGATTTTTTCTGCATTCTAGTTTCGATTGAAATCTTTAATTCTTTTTCGGCCATTGACAGAAATAATGTTTATTTAATGTAAATTATATTCCGTAGGCCACAGACCGCATTCCATTGTTTTATATTTGCTGACCGTAAACACTGGCTTCTTTGAAACAATACACCTTATATTTTTCTGCATTCCAGTTTCGATTGAAATCATCGCGTTATTTTTGTTTTTTATTCGCCTTTGACAGAAATAATTTCAAGTTCAATTACATTCTTTTGGTCCCTGGATATATAACATGAACACAGATATGAACAAAGACTGATATATATATGGTCAGAGACCGCTGTATGGATATGAAGGGAGACTGATATATAGATACGAAGAGAAACCAATATATGGATATGAAGAGACACCGATATTTATAAATGAACAGAGACCGATATATATATATATATATATATATATATATACATATATATATATATATATATATATATATATATATAGTCATCCGCAGACAGATCTGTTTCACTGTTATCACAGCTCATCAGTACAGTTAGACTCCGATTGCTTTTTAACCCAGGAATGCAACCCGTCCTAATTGGCGTCAGTCGGCCACTCTACCTCTGAGCTATCGGCGCTCGGTAGAAGGAGGCAGATTTTTTAGCGTGTATATTATCATTATACACGCCCAATAGCTGAATGAACGATGCGTAGATGCTAGAGTAGCCACCGTTTTCAAAGTCTACCATTCTTCCAGAGTGCTCAATCAGGGTGTGAGAGCATAAATAATATATATATATATATATAGTCATCCGCAGACACATCTGTTTCCTATATCACAGCTCATCAGTACGGTTAGACATCTAGTTGTTTTTAACCCTGGATTAAAGCCCGACTGAATTGGCGTCAGTCAACGATTCTACCGCTGAGGTATGGGCGCTCGGTAGAAGGAGGCAGATTTTTAGCATATGATGTATCATACGCCAGTGACCAGAGTGCGCTAATTCATTACTGAATGAGCGATATATATATATAGTTTAAAATATACTTTATTACAGGCATAAATTACAAGCAACTAAAAAGTGTACATTTTGTTTCGACATTGAAAGAACAATGTCTAATCGGGTAGTTAATAAAAATGGTAATAAACGTTCTGTTGCCTCCCTCATTTCTTCTCTATGTGCATTTTCAAACGTTTTCCTCTATATTAAGCTCAGACACCATGTAACCGATATCTATATCTGTCTTCAATTTACTTCCTACCTAAATTGAAAATTTCTCTCTCTCTCTCTCTTAGCCGTTTCCATTGGCTCTTTCCTCTCAGTTATTTCTCTATTGTTTTCCTCTTTGCTTTTTTGTTTCCTCTCTTTCTTATTTCTTTTCCATTTCTTGATTTCTCTTATTGTTTTCTCGTGTTTTCTGCCCTTTTTCTTTTCCTTCTCTTTTCTAATATCCACTTGACCTCGTACAGAAATATTTCTAAAAATAAAAGGAATTGTTTTTTTAATTTTTCTTAAAAAACAGTTTATTACTATTATTAGCATCATTATTAACTGCCTGATGAGACATTGTTCTTTCAATGTCGAAATAAAGTGTGCAATTTTACAGTAGTTTGTAGTTTGTACATGTTATAAACTATAATTTTTTTTTTAATCATATCACCCCAAGCAAGGCGGCAACGCCACTGATGTGCAGGGGGATACACAAGAGTGAGAAGATTAGAAAAGAAAAAACCGGAAACCGCATCCTAAACAGGAAACAATGAATGAGCCTCTTCACCTGTTCAATAGATGTGGGTGGAGTGTGAACCGGGCGATAGTTTAGTTTATTTACTCCAATTGAAAAAAAAACAGTGGGAAGATTAGAAAAGAGAAAACCGGAAACTGCATCCTAAACAGGAAACAATGAATGAGCCTCTTCACCTGTTCAATAGATGTGGGTGGAGTGTGAACCGGGCGATAGTTTAGTTTATTTACTCCAATTGAAAAAAAACAGTGAGATGATTAGAAAAGACTAAACCGGAAACCGCATCCTAAACAGGAAACAAGGGATGAGCCTCTTCGCCTGTTCAATAGATGTGGGTGGAGTGTGAACCGGGCGATAGTTTAGTTTATTTACTCCAATTGAAAAAAAAAACAGTGAGAAGATTAGAAAAGAGAAAACCGGAAACTGCATCCTAAACAGGAAACAATGGATGAGCCTCTTCACCTGTTCAATAGATGTGGGTGGAGTGTGAACCGGGCGATAGTTTAGTTTATTTACTCCAATTGAAAAAAAAAACAGTGAGAAGATTAAAAAAGAGAAAACCGGAAACCGCATCCTAAACAGGAAACAAGGGATGAGCCTCTTCGCCTGTTCAATAGACGTGGGTGGAGTGTGAACCGGGCGATAGTTTAATTTATTTACTCCAAGTGAAAAAAAAAAACAGTGAGAAGATTAGAAAAGAGAAAACCGGAAACTGCATCCTAAACAGGAAACAAGGGATGAGCCCCTTCACCTGTTCAATAGATGTGGGTGGACTGTGAACCGGATTTAATAATAAATATTCATTGCTCTATTTTTATATTGAGCACTGTATTAAATTAATGTTTTGAACGAAAGTTATTATTTTCTTTGTTCCCAATTCACTTGGTTGCATACATACACACGCTATGTCAAAATTCTTTAATCTATCTTGATCTGCTACCGACATTATCAATTTATCTATTTCAGTTTTTCCACAGTTATTTTTATCTATCTATCTATCTATCTAGAAACTACCATCTTGTATATTATGTTTCGCCTTTGAAGGAGCAATGTCTCATCAGATAGTTAATAATGACGGTAATAAACGTTTATTATCATCATTATTGACAACCTGATGAGTCATTGTTATTTCAATATCGAAACAAAATGTACAATTTTGTAGTAGTTTGTAGTTTGTACATGTTCTAAAAGTAATAATTGATAATAAATATTCATTGCTCTATTTTCATATTGAGCACACTGTTTTAAATTAATGTTTAATGAACGTTGAAACTGTTTTGTTTATTTATTTGTATATATATATATATATATATATATAGGAAAAATTATTAAAAAGTTGTGAGTTTAAAATCATTTGTTTCTGATGAAGGACCGAGGACGGTCTGAAATATAAAATATAATAACAAAAATAAACAAATACTGTCAGATATATACATTTTTAAACTCACAACTTTTTAATAATTTTTCCTATACATATTAAGACAGTATACGTGGATCATCACTATGTTGTATATATATATATATATATATATATATGCAGGTTTCATTGAATAATATAGACAAGTTTTGTCTATTAATTTTGTGTAGGATCCGTTCATACCGTCTGATATACTTGATGGTGATGTCGTTGAAAGACAACAAAAATCACAGTAATTGTTGATTTTTTTATCGGGTCTAAGCTTTCGGCTCACATAAGCCATTATCAAAGAGTAAATATTAACACACAGTAAACATACTTAAAGCTTAGACCCGATAAAAAAATCAACAATTACTGTGATTTTTTTTGTCTTTCAACGACATCAACATCAAGTATATCAGACGGTATGAACGGATCCTACACAAAATTAATAGACTAAACTTGTCTATATTATTCAATGAAACCTGCATTAATGAAAAAATGCTGCCAAAATACAGACAATATATATATATATATATATATATATATATATATATATATATATATATATCAGCATGCAGTGCGGGTGTAGAAGAATCCAAAGGAGGAGTATACATACAGTGGTTGGATAACTCTCTAAGAGAGCTCTACATATATATATATATATATATATATATATATATATATATATATATATAAATACATATAGAGCAAATATAAGAAAAGTTAAGGCAGACACTTTATTTCATGTTTAATCATATATCACACACACACACACACACACACACACACACATATATATATATATATATGAACAAAGATAGATAAATAGATATAAGCAGGGATAGATGCATAAATGGATCGATGTCAACAAAATGCAATATCGATAGATACTGTTCGATATCTGGAAAACGAAGATTCCTACGATTATTTTCCTTATTTCATTTTCTTACCACTACTTCTATGTCTTCCAATATCTTCTTAATTTTGCTTCGGTACGTTTTTAATCAAAAAATCATTTTTTTTTTACCTTTTCCGATATCTCTCAGAGCTAAATATTTCGGAGGATAGATAGATATGAACAGAAATACAACGATATACACACACATTGTTACAATCAAGCAACACCGCAGACCTTCACTCGCATTCATAGACAAAAAGATATATTATTGTGTATTCTATACATGAAGAATCTGAAAGTTGAATCGAATAACAAAAAAGAAACTATTGATATTTTTCCTCCAAAAAATTTAGCTGCATGGCAATAATCCTGAGATCTGCATTAACGAAATTCGCAATAAGTTAATTTCTAATTGTAAATTCTTTCATTTCACCCCTTATAAATAGCAATTATATATAACGTTGGAACATACAATTTGCTCACGTTAACAAACAGAATTGCACTTCAAACCGTCTATTTGAATCCACACACACACACACACACACACACACACACACACACACATACATACACTCTCTCACTCTCTCTTTCTCTCTAACACACACGCATATATATATATATATATATATATATATATATATATATATATATAGTCTTCCGCAGACAAATCTGTTTCACTGTATCACATGTCATCAGTACGGTTAGACTCCGAATCATTTTTAAGCGAGTATTGAAACCCGACCGAATTGGCGTCAGTCGGCGATTCACCCTCTGAGCTATGGGCGCTCGGTAGAAGGAGGCAGATTTTTAGCGTGTATATTATTATTATACAGGCCCAATAGATGAAAGTTTTCTAATTCATTGCTGAATGAACTTTTTGAACTTTTTTTTTAGTGGATACCCACGTTTCTCTCTCCGGTAGGGCCTAAAACAATGGGTCCTTTGGAAAATTTCATTAGATCCAAAGTACATTAGACCGACTCGGTCAGGCAAAATCGTGCCTTACAACGGGAAAGGATTTGCATCTACTCAAATGGGAATCCACTTAAGTAGCTCTTAAAGCGAGTATATAACAGGTTAAGAGGCTCATCCCTTGCTCCCTGTTTAGGATGTGGTTTCCGGCTTTTCTCTTTTCCAATCTTCTCACTTTGGTTTTTTTTTTCTTCAATTGGAGTAGATAGATTTATCTATCGCTCGGTTCACACTCCACCCACGTCTATTGAACAGGTTAAGAGGCTCATCCCTTGTTCCCTGTTTAGGATGTGGTTTCCGGCTTTTCTCTTTTACAATCTTCTCACTTTGGTTTCTTTTTTTTTTTTTTTTTACAATTGGAGTAGATAGATTTATCTATCGCTCGGTTCACACTCCACCCACGTCTATTGAACAAGTTAAGAGGCTCATCCCTTGTTCCCTGTTTAGGATGTGGTTTCCGGCTTTTCTATTTTCCAATCTTCTCACTTTGGTTTCTTTTTTTTTTTTTCAATTGGAGTAGATAGATCTATCTATCGCCCGGTTCACAATCCACCCACGTCTATTGAACAGGTTAAGAGGCTCATCCCTTGTTCCCTGTTTAGGATGTGGTTTCCAGCTTTTCTCTTTTCCAATCTTCTCATTTTGGTTTCTTTTTTTTTTCAATTGGAGTAGATAGATCTATCTATCGCCCGGTTCACACTCCACCCACGTCTATTGAACAAGTTAAGAGGCTCATCCCTTGTTCCCTGTTTAGGATGTGGTTTCCGGCTTTCTCTTTTCCAATCTTTTCACTATTACGTAGCCCCCTGCACATCAGTGGCGTTACCACCTTGCTCGGAGTGATACGATTAATATATATATATATATATATATATATATATATATATATATATATATATATTTATTTATTTATTTAATCACCAACAGTTTAAGTGAGGCAATTGTAAAAATTTTCCTTCACGTTGCTAAAATAAATTTTGGATTTATAACAGTTTAATGATGTGTTCAGTTTTATTTTATATATATATATATATATATATATATATATATATATATATATATATATAGTTAATTCTAATAGAAATACATTCAACCGTTAGATATTTACTTTTAAAAAGTGCTCAATAGGAAAGTAGAACATAGATATATAGTTATTATTATTATGATTATTATTTTTATTACTATAGAATACCGCAACTTGATAGCTGTAAAGTTTTGCTGTTTAATACACCATCATCTGGTAGCGAAATGACATTTCACTGTCTTTCCGATGGTGTATTAATCACCTGAACTTTATTGTTGTCGTATGCTAATAATAATAATAATAATAATAATAATATATATATATATATATATATATATATATATATATATATATGTGTGTGTGTGTGTGTGTGTGTGTGTGTGTGTGTGTGTGTGTGTGTGTGTGTGTGTGTATGAAGATAGAGAGAGGGTGAGTAAGAGAAAGAGGAAAGGTAGTGTGCAAAATGAAAAAATAAATAATAGGCAAATACTGCTCTACGAATTTAAATAATGTTATCACTGAGAAAAAATTTAAAAAAGATGTTACAAAGTTCTTCAAAAGCATAGTTTACCCAAAAATGTTTTGTTTTTCTGTTTCCAACACGTAAAGAATAAATTGCGTTAGTATTAGTGAAAACATGTATATGATACTTTTATGCGAAAATTTCGTATTTACGTAATTTTATGTATAGGTGTAATGTGTTGAGTGATGACAGCATTCTGCAAAGCTATCAGAACTTTATTTGTATTACTGTTACAATTTGCGTTGTTTATACATCTCGCTGCTATGCTTTTTGTCTCATGAAAGAGAGAATTATTTTCAAGAAGAGACTTCAAATTCAAGAAGTAAATTAGTTTTAGCAGAAATGTGGTTTGAGTATTCAGCATTGTTTACACCTATGTTGGGTTTATATTGAACTCTGAGGTTGCTAATTTACGCCATGATTTTTATAATAAAAAGAGAAGCCTCGTTTTTAGTTACAGTTTACTTTTTAGTTTACATTTTTTATTAAAGAAAGATAAAGAAGAATATGGAAGATTTAATAGTGATGAATTTCGGTAATTTCGTTTATTATTGTTTCCGAGAAATGAAGGGTGGAGGTCAATTCTATTAGTTTTTTCCTTCCGTTTTTTAATTAACTGATGAAATGTTTTCAGCATGAATATTCCACTAAACGAAAGCAACGCTTGGAACACGACATTTGTTTTCTGAAGTTAAATTCAGTTGGCATCATAAGGTACCTCTACTAATTTTCATTTTTAAATGAATTAAAAAAAAAATTCACTTGGAGCTTGTATTTTAGTTTTAATTGAAGTATAATTAATTAAAGTTACTATTTCCATACTTTGTTGAATTTCAAAGAAGAATCTTATTGATTGAAATGTAACATTTTGTAATTTTTAATTTTGTTTTTAAATTTTTCGGCCATTTTTGAGCGATCGACACATTTGGAAACAAAACTTAATTTTCGGTTTTAAAATCTTGTAAAAATAAAATATACATCTGTGACAAGTTATGTTTGGAATATTAGCAAATTCAAAGTTAAATTAATCTTATTTTTATAAGTATTACTTATTTATAGCATGAAATTTAGAATAAAACTATTTCTTCATCACAGAACGTTAATCTCTGATTTTCCCCGTGGCTGACGTATGATGACGAACAAATTCAAGACAAACTAAGTGTATGGCGGCAAGAACTGACATAGTTGTCTAAATTTTTCCTGTAAGGGGAATAAACCATTAAACACTTGAATTTTTAATGTACACATAGAAATTACCATACAAAATATAAACTTCAAATACACAGACAAAAAAAAACAAACTTAAAAATTATTTAAAAATAAGATGGCTTGCCGATATTAAAGTTTTAATTTTGAATTAGTAAATATAGCCTTCATAATTTAACATCTACAATTCTCTGCTGTATTTAAACATATTTTTGAAACTTTATAAGTTATTAAAATTTAAAAAATATTAAAACAATTCTTTTAAAATTTAATTATTAATCGAAAACGTATTTTTCTTCTGACTATAATGTCTTTACTATATATCCTTTATTAAAGCAAATAAAAGCTTATCCAATTAAATAATATAGATTTCAACAAAATTTAATTTCTTGAAATTTTATGAATTTACGTGGAGGGTGGGTAACAGATGTAAAAATGTATTTTTACCAACATTTTAAAAAAAATAATAATTTCAAAATTCATTTATGAATAATTCGTGAAAGTTTCATTACAATCCGACAATTATTTGCTTTTTGCATGAATTTTCAAATTAACTTGTTTTTCCATCGAAAAAAAAAGACTGAGTTACTTAATATTATATTATCCATTGTAAACACTCGTAAGGATTTGGTTACTCACTAACGAAAATAAGATATTTTATCAAAATTTCGAACGTGTTAGAAAGAATTAATTTTTTTAGATAGTTAAAAAATAATCTGATTCTTCCTCATAATAATAACATAAATATGTTGATGGAAAAACTTTGTTTATATATTAGTTTTGGGCTTTTTTTTCATATTCTGCTGTATTTTTCTTCAGCGAATAAGTAGAAGTACTTAGGTTACATATCTGTTCGGTTTACACTGAATACTGATCTTAAAAGGACTATAAATAAACTGCAAGAAAACTGAATGCATTGTCATCATCAAAAAGAGCAACCCCAAAATGCCAAATACAAGTAGGGAGAGATACTAGAATCAAGCAAGTACAAAAATTTAAATACCTAGGAAGTGTTGTAACAGGAGATGGAAAGTGCGATACAGATTTCCGAAGGCAAATTAGCATGACGAAGGACACGTTCCAAAAGCTGAGTAAAGTACTAAGACACATGAAAATTTCCCTTGAAACAAAGAAGAAAGTGTTAGATTGCTATGTGATGTCCGTTCTTCAATATGTCAGTGAATGCTGGACAATATCATCGAAGATGAGGAAAAAACTTAAAGCAGCGGAAATGTGGTTTTGCAGAAAGTTGCTGCAGATATCATGGACCAAACATGTCAGCAATGTTGAGGTTTTGGAAATAATGGCATTGAAAAGAAAACTAATAGTGAACATCAGGAAGAGACAACTGAAGTTCCTGGGACATGCAATGAGGAAGGAGAGCTTGGAGAACCTGATACTGACAGGCCAGACAGAAGGAAAATTGACAGGAGAAAGCAGAGGATAACATATTTGAAGGGGGCGGATGACGGAACGGGGGTTGCGTGGAGTAACAGGAGAAAACATATTAAAAGCTGTCAGGGATAGGGAGACGTGGAAATCCATGATCACCTACGCCCTGAAAGGATATTGGACATCGTCGTCATCCTGTGGTCTTGGCCGAGATAGAACTCACTACACTCCTTCAGTATTCACTGTGCATTTGGTACCCTGGCACAGTTTATAGCGAAATTCATAATATTGTCAAATAGCTGAATACTTGATGCTTCGTCAGGGCTACCAAAGTTGTTTTTATTGTGACACCAACACTAGATGGGTTGCCTCCAAGTCCCATCTTGTTATTTAACCCATAACTGGAGAAGAAAAAGAAGAAGAAGAAGAAGAAGAAGAAGATCTTGTTAATTTATGCTATACATTTTTATATTAAAAAATAGCAACAGAACAGAAAAAAGAGCAACGATCTTATAAAAACCTAAAGGAAACAGATAATTTCCATCATTTGAACTTCTCATAACATGACATTATAGTGGAGATAAAAAACTATCTTCAAATATAAACGAAAACATTTTTTTACATGTTTAATACTTTCACTTGATCATATGAATAATTTATGGGCGTTTTTTTCCTTCCAACCAACAAATTTTTATGTTTATAGATACTTTATTTAAAATAAAATTCATCTCTTTACCGTGATAAACTCTAGCAAAAGACAGAACAGGTAGGCGAGAAAAATATAGTTTTACTCTTATATTTTATATATATATATATAATATATATATTTTATATAAATATAATATATATATATTTATAAAATATATATATATATATATATATATATATATATATATATATATATTTCACACTTAATAAAATCACGTTTAAATCTGGTCATAACACACTACATTGCATTTAAATATATGGTTCTGTTAATATTTAGAATTCTTTCGCGGTGTGACGTCATAGAACCGCATTACAAATTTACGAACTGCATTTGCTATTTGGTAACAATTATTGTTGCTTAGCAAAGTTTATGTCAATACACAATAAAGTCGTCTTTGATAGTGAATGTTTTCATGTTAAGGACCTTATAACCTCTCTGAAGATGGCTCATGTGTGCCATCTTCAGAGAGGGTACAAGGACATTAACATAAAAATAATTATCCAAATTAAGGCCAAAATAAGATGTTTAGAACGCCTCATGATTATACATAACAGAGATTCCTTGTCTCTTATATTTAAGAGTATATGCTTAGAAATATATATATATATATATATATATATATATATAAACTTGTTTATAAATAGAACTTTGTCTCTGTGGGTGTGTATGTGTGTGTGTGTCTGTGTGTGTGTCCGTTACCTATAGACTCCGAAACGGCTGAAACGGTTTTCTTGAAAATTTACACAGTTGTACTACAAGCGTCCACGAGTGTTCTTAGCTAGGTTTTGTGTCGAAGTACTCCAGATAAATATCGAAAATCAATAATCGAAAAAATCGGGTTATAGAAGGAGTGGTCCGATTTTAATCAAATTTGATACACTCAAGGACATAAGAAACGATCTTCAGAACTTTCAAGGTTGCAGTTCTAACAATAGTGCAGAAAACCGATAATATATATATATAAGGTAAGATGTTTGTGTGTGTGTGTCTGTTTATCTGCCTGTATCTCTGTATTTTTTCAGCCATTTTATTATAGTTTTTGCTTCGAGTTTGGCTCAAACTAGGTATAATTGTAGTTCTTAGTCTCAACCATGATACCATTTACTCAGAGGACTTATTTAGCCTTCAAAATTCAGTTTACGACGAAAAAAACTTATTTGATATCGACATTTTTCTTTCAGTTTACAGTTTCGCTTTAACTGGAAACAACTATTGTTTTTTAGTCTTTCGTGCCAAGGTCCAAAGAGTCTGAGCTCCAGGACCATGGATTAGTTTTAAAGCTTTCATTACATCCGAGCAACGCCCGGCTATACTGCTAGTGTATATTAAGACAGAACTTATAAATCTTTACACGAAATTTGTTTTTTTGTTTACAAGAATCCTTGCAAAATATCAAGGTTCCCTGTTAGATAAACGAAACGAATTTAGAGTCACTCGCCAACTCCGCCTTTCGTTTACCTTAAAGGATAGTTAATTACATTTTCTCTATAAATATAACAACATTACACAATGAAATTCCTAACCCTTTCAAACTGTAAACCGCCTATAGATAATACCGAAACATGACAGCTTTTGTGTCTTATATGTTTTTTATTTATAATAAACACCATTATTATACAAATAGTACAATGCATATATATATATATAATGAATTATTTTGAACGTTATTTTTACCGATACTCGTATTTAAGTAGATATTCTGTTTTTAATTAAACAGTATTTTATATTTAACCTACCGGCCTGATTATTTTACGATAAATTTTATTACGAAAATGTGTGCTATCCAGCAGGATTCGAACCTGCGACCCTTATTTACATAGGGGAAGCTACCATTTGATCTGGTACTGTCTTAACCACTCGACCATGAATAGCCTCTTGATCAGACGAGGTTTTTTTCATGCTTATATAACACAATTTATAACCGAATTGGCGTCAGTCGGCGATTCTACCCCTAGGCCACGAGCGTCCAGTAGGAGAAGGAAGGCTTTTTAGCGTGTATAAACACACCGATTAGCTAGAGTGCTCCAATTCATTATGAAACAGAATATCAGTATTCATAAAATGTTGTTAGAGTTTTTCAATATGAGTGGAAAATGACAGTTAAAAATAATATATAATTATTCTCTCTCCAGAAATTAAAACTTTTATTAAATAGTTAATATACATTTAATAATTAATTATAATTAATATCAATTGTATTTTCTCTTTTCAGGTAAGTGTTCGACTTTTATTATTGCTGCCTAGCCATTTGGTAAGTCTTCAAAAACCTTTTTTTTTTTTGCTTTGATCATTTTTACTTGTAATGTGTTTTGAACTTTTAGTCTAGTTTGCATTCTTCAGCCATTTATTGTAAATTGAAGTTGTATACGTGGCTTTATTATATATATAAATATATATATATATATATATATATATATATATATATGTATAGCATATCGCAAATTCTCACCTGCTTTGTTTTCCTTTTGTTTTAATTTTCGTCTATAATGCACCTTTGTGAAAACTGAAAGAAAACGAATAACGTCTTCCTAAAATCTTTCACACGTCACCTGCTCCCGTGAACAAGTAACTTGCAGGGTTAGAGGAAGATAACTCTTGACTTCCAATCGAGGCTTTACGAAGTAATGATGATGATATACTCCGGTGATTGTAATAAACGATTTAGGTTCGAAATTCCCAACACATGAAGAAGACCAGAACGTACAACGACCGAAACGTCGTTTTAAAACTATTTAAAATAGAGCACTCTCATATACGTAAGAACAGAATTGTACAAATAACACATCCGCACATATATATAGTGTATTGTTTGGTTGAAGACGAAAGATTTTGTTTTTTCTTTTACTTCGTTCTTGTTTTGTTTTGTGTGTGTGTTTTTATGCGTGTGTGTGTGTGTTTGTGTGTTTGTGTTTGTGTGTGTGTGTTTTTTGTGTTTTTGTGTGTGTGTTTTTGTGTGTGCGTTTTTGTGTGTGTGAGTGTGTTTTTGTGGATGTCTGTGTGTGTGTTTATGTGTGTGTGAGTGTGTTTTTGTGTGTGTCTGTGTGTGTGTGCTTGTGTGTATGTTTTGTGTGTGGGGGTTGTGTGTGTGTGTGTGTGTGTGTGTGTGTGTGTGTGTGTGTGTGTGTGTTCAGTAAGATTTTGGACATAAATTGCCCAGTGCCTACTGAGCGATCCCTGCTTCCATAGGCAAAAAGAATATCTCATTTCTAAATTAATGTCTAGAGGTATGCACTGTGTTTCTTCTTTTTTTTCCTGATGAACGGCAGGTATTTTCAGCCGTAAATCCCATAATACAAACGAGGAAACAGGAATATGATTCATGTTTATTGATTCGGCCTTGTGTCATACATAACCGAACTTCCTACAACTTACTATTTATTTGCTCTCATTAGAAGCTTGGCAACAGGTTGAAGATTAGAATGTGTGTATTTGTGGAAGAATAAAAATATACATTTTGCATGTTAAAATAGAAATTTATACATAGAAAAGGATAGCATGATTGTAGAAGGTAATGTTTAATCAGTAAGTTAAGTGTATCAAAAGTTCATAGTAGTATGTGCATGTATGTATGTACGTATGTATGAGCGTTTGTTGTTGGGTAGGCGTGTCTTTGAAGTAATCGCTCAGTCTTAAAGGGTTCCGTGCGGTTATCAAGTAAACGGGTGAACGATGTGAGAGAGAAAGAGAGAGGTAATAATAATACGATCGCTTGATAAGGGTATGTGTTAACTACGCTCATCTCATTTCTCTCTGACGAGGGTCAAACTCGTCCCGTCTTTTATTTTGTTTGGGAATTCACTCCTGGACATGATTCTGGTCTTTCCATTGGACGACAAACATTTCGCATCGAAGTGTGAAATTTCGCGAGTTTTATGTGTGTTAAGCAAAGTTTCTAAATTCTAGAAAATTCGTTTATTTCCAACAATGAGTCAGATTTGAATTTTATATGTAGATCTTGTTTTGTTCACTACACAAACACGTCAAATATATATATATCCCTGTTGAATCGACTGATATTATATATTTCTTTTTAAATCATAGCAAGGCGGTAACGCAACTGATGTGCAGGGGGCTACATAAGAGTGAGAAGATTAGAAAAGAAAAAACCGGAAACCGCATCCTAAACAGGAAACAAGGGATGAGCCTCTTCACCTGTTCAATAGATGTGGGTGGAGTGTGAACCGGGCGATAGTTCACACTCCACCCACATCTATTGAACAGGTGAAGAAAGACTTGTCCACTTCTAAAATCCGCTTTACTAAAAGG
>JBBBDQ010001353.1:4077500-4162500 GCA_037127315.1 Ascarosepion bandense
GAGAAGCAAATAGCAAAAGAGAGATGTTGTGTTTTCGATGTGCATGTATTATTTATGCGCCGTGTCCCGTTCAGATTATAAACGACTAGCAGTATATCCCGGCGTTGCTCGGGTGTAATGAAAGCTGTAAAACTAATCCATGGTCCTGGATCTCAGATTCATCCTAAAGAATACTTGAAATAATAAAATAATTGCGACAATTTACGGATCGCACCTAGTATATATATATATACTGGCAGAATAGCCCGGCGTTGCTCGGGTGTATTAAAAGCTTTAAAACTAATCCATGGTCCTGAAGCTCAAACTCTTTGGACGTTGGCACGAAAGACTAAAAAGCAATAGTTGTTTCCAGTTAAAGCGAAACCGTAGACTGAAAGAAAAATGAATGGATGTAAGTCAAATTTTCATTTCCTGGTATCGATATCAAATAAGTTTTTTTCGTTGTAAACTGAATTTTGAAGGCTAAATCAGTCCTCTGAGTAAATGGTATCATGGCTGGGACTAAGAACTACAATTATACCTACTTAGGGCCAAACCCGAAGCAAAACCTAAAATAAAAGGGCGGAAAAAAATACAGACAGGCGGTGTGATGTCATAGAACCGCATTGGAAATTTGCGATCTGCGTTTGTTATTTTTGGTAACTATTGCCGTTGCCTAGCGGAGTTTTATGCCAACACAAAATAAAATCGTTGGTGATGGTTGATGTTATTTTGTTACCGTCTTTATAAGCTTTCTGAAGATGGCTCAAGTGAGCCGAAAGCTTAGAACCAACTTAATAAAAATTTATCCAAATTTTGGAGAATTTTTGTCTTTATTTTCACCTGAAACTAAAGCCAAAATACGATGTTTAGAACGTCTCATGATTAAACATAATAGACATTCATTGTCTCTTATATTTAACAGTATATGTTTGGAAAATTATTTGCTGCCTCGATACCCTATATATATATATATATATATATATATATATGGTTATGTCAATTTTTCATTGCTCCATGGAAATTTCTATGTTTCGAGATTAATTCTCATCATCAGGCAATGATGGTGTGGTTGTGCAGACGATTTACATTTTTGTCATTTAAATGTAAATCGTTTGCACAACCACACCAGCATTGCCTGATGATGAGAATTAATCTCGAAACATAGAAATTTCCATGGAGCAATGAAAAATTGACATAACCATATAACTATATTATATTATATTAAGCTCTATAATACTCATTATATTGAGCACTGTTTATAATAAAATAAATGCCAGAGCACTCAAAATATAAAAAAAAATTGAGTCCTCTTCACTTGGAATTATATATATATATATATATAAAGGGAAAGAAGTAGTAGGACAAGTCGAAAGAATTATACATGTGACGCGTTTCGCCCTTTATGGCTTCATCGGACGAAAGCGATAGACAAACTTTTCCCACATTATCATACTTTTTACGCTGAAATTGTTCATTATATATACAAAAATTAATGTATCGTTATCCCATTTTTAAACAATTATATTTTATAGCTTTGAATATTTTCCATTTTTAAACGAGTTCTTACGCAACCCAGGTTTCTACCATTTCGTGTCTTCAGGCGATTTACAATATCTCTATTATAAATCACGTGAAGACTCCATATGGTAGAATCCTGGGTTACGAAATAACTCGTTTAAAACATATATATATATATGTGTGTGTGTGTGTGTGTGTGTGTGTGTGTGTGTGTGTGTGTGTGTGTGTGTGTGTGTGTGTGTGTGTGAAAAGTGTATGTATATAATTATAAATATCAATATATATATATATATATATATATATATAAATATGCAATTTGTTATATATATTATATTGTTTACATATTATATATGCGTGGTAAGTATTTAAAAGTGCTCAATATCAGTGATAGAGCAGACATATTCATATAGATAGGTGTGACTCACACCTATCTATCTATCTATCTATCTATCTATATATATATATATATATATATATATATATATATATATACACGTCACATCTATGACGGTTTTCCTCTAGGGGTAGACGATCTGTCGAAAGCACATAACTTGAGTCCTCTTCACTTGGAATTATATATATATATATATATATATATATATATATATATATATATAGTGGATTTATGTAGCAGTTTTCGTTTAGCGACGCTCGATTACAGACTAAAGTAAGGCCTTTAAGAACAGCTAATTTATTTTTCTGTATTTAAGACGATTTTCCTGTTTTCTGGTGCTTGTATATAGGTTGTCAAATTTCTGAATACTTTTGACTTTCATAAGCTATTATCAATGAGTTTTATTTCTTTTTCTGTCGTGATGTTTTTTTTTCATTTTCCTATATCGCATCTTTGTTTCTTGCCACAACCGTTCAGTTTATCGATTGAATTCCATCAAAACAAATATATTTAGTATAAATTATTCCTAAATTTAATAACATTTTATTGATTTAGTTGCTTGTTTGTTTTCTATTTCTAATGCTTCTCATTTTGTTTATTTTTGCTTTATAGATTTATCCTAGTTTTATAGATTTGTTGTTTGTTTCTGTTAGATGGTGGCATGCGATTCAATTGAAATATTATGTGATAAGTAGTACATCAATCTGCATGATAATGTAGTGGTTGTGAAACCAACGTATGCGATTTTGTGTTTTTATCAATATTACAGGAATATTTTCGAAGTGGGCAGGTTATCATCTGCATACAGGCCTGTTTCGCTGTATCATAGTTCATCAGTGCTGCAAAATTAAATGCCGGCCTCAAGCCAGGACCGAAACCCGACTGATTTGCATATATATATATATATATATATATATATATATATATATATATATATATTGGTTGGCAATCGGTCTACCCAGAAAGTAATGGCAACCTCTTGCGCAAACATCTGCCGCCTAGTAAGTTATATCCTCTTCGTATATCACGCTTGGTACTTTACTGACTGGTTTATACACATTACACGCACAAACACACACAACACAGATATACACTCGTGTGTGTGTCTGTGTGTGAATATATACACTACTGACCATAATTATTAGGCCACCCCAGTTTTTTTTTTATAAAGAAATGAGGTATTTCATATTATTTTTAGTGCTTATTGCCAAGTGGATAATTCTAAACGAAAATAGAATGGTTCTTTTGTTAATACTGCAGAATAACATGTGCATCTAATGAATTGTTCTGGTGTCCAGTTTTAGTCTCTTCTTCTTATTCGCTGGCCGAAGCAAAGGATTCATGGCCGCCATGTAAAATTTTGCAAAGTAATAATAAAAAAGAACCATTGTATTTTCATTTAGAATTATCCACTTAAATGGCAATAAATACAAAAAATAGTATGAAATATACCATTTTTTAAAAAAAGCTGGGGTGGCCTAATAATTATTGCCGGTAGTGTATATATTTACACACACACACACACACACACACACACACACACACACACACACACGAGTGTATTTTTTTTTTAATCATATCACCCCGAGCAAGGCGGTAACGCCACTGAAGCGCAGGGGGCTACATAGGAGTGAAAAGATTGGAAAAGAGAAAGCCGGAAACCACATCCTAAACAAGGAACAAGGGATGAGCCTCTTCACCTGTTCATAGACGTGGGTGGAGTGTGAACCGGGCGATAGTTTTGTGTGTGTTTGTTCGTGTAATGCGTATCGAGTTGCCGAGTTCAAATTCCAGTTGAATTTCTTGCATTCACTTACGCACAAATACCCTTGGGAAAGGTATTAATCCGTCTCTTACCTACAGTTATGGGTTAAACAAACCCATAAGTAGGTAAGAGACCAGAACAATTTGGGTTCTATAGCTTTGGCTGGCAACCAGTCTATCCCAGAAAGCAATGGCAACCTACTGGTGGATAACCTTCTGCCCAGTCAGTCATGTTTCTTTCGAGACATGATCGCCCAAAGCGTGTATCACGTATGGCACTTAACTGTCTGACTAACATAGCAAACACTTGCATCTTAGTGTCTTGCCTTGGGTGAAATGATTAAAAAAATTTAGTAGACGGTACATTTCAGAAGCTGTCGATGGTTGTGTTATAAAGTGACAAGCCAATGTGCCTGAAGTTTGTTTGTACTAGACTTTTTCAAAAATTTTGCTGAAGCCAAATTATAGCTTCTATCCCAGAATCAGTAACTAAGTTGCCCACAGCATGTTTTTCCATATAGGCCATAGGTTGACTCGCTGACTGTTAAAGAAACACAAAATTGCGTGAACTAGTGTGATTAGCAAGCATTACCTAGCTGCAAAAGTTTGAAATAAGCTAGCGGGCATATTTGTAAAAGAGTAATACTTCTCGTAGGTGCCCGCCTCCCAGATTAATTTTCTTTTAAAAAGAACAAAATGCCTAACCCACTACTACAGTTTTGTCTTGCGGATTACCAATTTTGATAAAAAAAATGAAAATGATAAAGCAAATGAGGAATCTACAACTTTTCTAAAAGTCTCATCTTTAGAATTAAAGATAGAGTTTGTGTCGTGAACACTTTTAAAATTAGCAAGAACTGTTTCATTTTCGAAGTCTAATACATATTTTTATATAATAATATGAATAAGCACATATATATATATATATATATATATATATATATATATATATATATTAAACCTAGTCCACCAAGTTTGCGCACTGGAAAAAAAACCGCTCAAATGGCAGGCAGTGCTTTTCAAACTATGGAATAAATTTCAAGCGTGCAGTGTCTGAGCACAACGATTAGATTCATGCTTCTGCGCAATCATCAGACAGTCTACATACACACACACAGAGATATATATATATATATATATATATATATATATATGTGTGTGTGTGTGTGTGTGTGTGTGTGTGTCTATAATAATCAACCAGGACACACATTAGAAAACTGCAAATGTTTACTGATAGGTTCCGATTTTAGTTCTACATACTCACGCAGAAAGAAAGAAAAATACTGGATTTTAAAAGTAAATACATATAGGCTAGGGTTAAATAGGTGTTTTGAATCTTTATAAATATTTCAATAGTTAAACATTTTTTAGATACACTTTAAATTTTTTTTTCTTTAAAACAACATTTAAAAGTATTATTAGGGATAGGTTTACGTTAACAAATATTAAAAAACTCTATCGTTTTCTACGTCACATGATGTAAGCATCTCTCGACGAACGTTCTCGTGGCGAACGCTTCTAGTTTAAATTTTAAAATCATTTGTTTCTGATGAAAGGCCGAGGCCGGTCTGAAATATCAAATATTTTTTTTTTAATCATTTCACCCCGAGCAAGGCGGAAATGCCACTGATGTGCGGAGGGCTACATAACTGTAAAAGATTAATTAGAAGAGAGTGATGTGTACAGACCAGTTAGAAAAGAGCAATAGAAAGATGAGAATGCAGGTGTGATGACAGTTACATAGGTGGAGGGAAAGGGAAGGATATACGGGGTGGGGAGAGAGCTAGAATCCAGTGGTTAATAGATGAGTATTGATATTGCATTTAAATTTCTGGAGGTTGTAGCCGTCAGGAAAGCAAGAATATGGGAGCGAGTTCCACAGGCGGGAAGTGCGAGAGAAGAAGCTGCAAGAGTAGAATTGTCGTCTGCATTTGCCTAACCTGACTGGGAATGGGTGGAACCCAGTTGCCAGTCTGGTTGCACGAGTAAACACGTGTTGAGGAGGCACCAGTGACTTAAGTTCGTCCGAGCAGAAGCCACGAAAGTATTTATAGAACAGACAAAGGGAGGCCACATTTCGTTGGTGAGGAAGTGGCTGCAGCCGAGCCGCTAAGTCATTACCTATCACATTACAGATTCTACTTTGGAGCCTGTCGAGAACACTGAGGTGAAAGGCAGGGGCGCCTGACTATAACTGGCAGTAGTACTCCATGCACGGACGGATGGTTGACTTGTATATATGCAGGATGGTTGACTTGTATATATGCAGGATGGATTCAGGCGGAAAAAACATCCTGGATCGACATAATGACCGAACCTTCTTAGCAGTGGATTTAGCTATGGATTCGATATAGTAGTTCCATTTGAGGACTGAAGAGAGGGTAAGGCCGAGGAGGCGCAGTGTATTGCTGTCAGGGAGAATCGCTTGGTCCATTTTTATGGGAGGCAGCAAAAAAAATACGTTTTTAAACTTACAACTTTTTAGTAGTTTTTCCTGTACATATGAAGACAGTACACGTGGATCATCATTATGCTATATATATATATATATAGTTCTCAAAAATAATTTTAACTAAATGATATAATTTTTTGTATATAGATGAATACATATATATTTAAATATATTTATATATGTAATTCATATTTACTGAAATATATATATATATATATATATATACGCATGTGTATATATATATATATAATTCATGTATATATTATATGTATCCAAATATAACGTTTATTATTATCATTATTATCTGCCTGATGAAATATTGTTTTTTCAATGTCGAAACAAAATGTAGGATTTTGTAGTAGATTGTAGTTTGCCCATGTTCTGTGGTATAATTTATGATATATACTCTGTGGATGTGCGTTGTGGTACAGTGGATATCGGTTCGGAACGAGAAACCGGGGAGCCGAGTTCGAATTCCAGTTGAATCCATTGTATTCACTTACGCACAAATACCCTTGGGAAAGGTATTAATCCGTTTCTTCCTTCGAGTTCATGGGTTAAGTAGCAGGACAGATTGGGTTCTATGGCCTTGATCGGCAACCATTCTACCGCGAAAAGCAATGGCAACCTACTGCGGGATAATCTTCTGCCCAGTCAGTCATGTCTCTTTCGAGACATGATCGCCCCAACGTGTTTCACGTATGGTAATTAACTGATTAAGAGCCGGATTAATACCTTTCTCAAGGGTATTTGCGCCTGAGTGAATGCAATGGATTCAATTGGAATTCGAACTCGGCACCCCGATTTCTCGTTCCGAGCCGATATCCTCTGCAACACAACGCACATAGGCAGTAGGGTTCACCATTTCTTAATTTCTGGCGGAGTGAATCGCGTCATGGTGCTGTTTTCCTCACAGACGGTATCCAAGTGACAGTGCAGTCGACAAAGTGAAAAAAAAAAAAATCACGCAAGCGTAAAATTAAATTAAAAATAAAATTTGGTGATAATTTACCCAGCATATCATGTATTTTTTATGTAATTTTCATGATGATATTTTTTTAATTTTGGGACATAAATTATATAAAAATTTTCCAAGGGTATTGTTTTTCTGAGCGCTTTCGGCTATACTTTTAGCCATTATCGAGGATAGATTTTCCGTGTGATTGAATATGTGTAACTTTTATGTGTGTGTAAATCATGTGTTTGTTTTATATTCCGAACACGGTAAGCATTTTGTTGCCGTGTTCGTTGTTGATATTATAAATTCTTAGATTTTCTTTTATTATTAATACTTCTTCCGTTAGTTTTAGCCCTTTCCTTTTTTAATTTTTTTTGTTTTTCGTTTTGCATATGGATGATGCTATAATATTTGTGTTATCAAAAATTATGTTGCGAATAGAGTTTGATAGGTCACCGTGCGTGTTTAAATGAGATCGAATTGAACTCTGGTCTAAGAGATACAAAGCTAATTTTCTAATCAACTGCGTGGTGGTGTGGCTAGTATAATTATTTATGAATCTGGATTGAACAAGAACGTATTTCTTTAAAGGACGTAAATTCGTAAATGATATTGTTTCGCTGTAGTTTAGATCGTGAAGGTGACTTAATCTCTTTCGAATTCCAGTTGGATTCCTTGCATTCACTTACGTGCAAATACCTTTGAGAAAGGTATTAATCAATCTCTTTCCTCCAGTTAGAAGTTAAATAACAAGACAGATTGGGTTCTATAGACTTGGCTAGCAACCAATTTATCGCAGAACCTACTACGAGATAATCTTCAGCCCAGTCAGTCATGTCTCTTTCAAGACATGATCACCCAGGTGTGTATCACGTATGGCACTTAACTGACTGATTCCCTACTGCAATTTTCATAAGACTGTATTTGGATCCCAACATGGGTTGCGGTGATTTTCCCTCACTAGGTTTCTATTCTTACGTAGATTGACTGCCAAATAAGGCTATAGAACCCAGTCTGTCCTATTTTCCCATAGCGGGGAGAAAAGGTGGATTCATTCCTTTCCCAAGGGCAAGTTAATGTCGTGAATTTGACTGGACTTTAAATTCGGCTCTCTAATTACTCAGTCCGAACCGCTACCCATTAATCTGCTGCGCCTGACTAGCGGTCAATTGATTAATAAAAACATTTTTTTTCAAATAGGCCGATTGTTTTTAGTCTTCATAACGAACGCCAATACCATCTCGATGTACTTTGGAATCATAGCGTGACTGGTCTCTTTCGCAAAATAGGGTGTTCCTTTATAATAGCCGGTCACGAAACGTCAAATTCTTGAGGGGAGAAAGAGAGAGACTTAGTTTTTATTTTTATTTTTTTATTTCTGCTTTATAACTTTGAATTCCTATTCTCTCCTTCTTTCTTTTATGCTTACTGTCTGAAACATTCTGGTTTTATTTAGATCGATTGCATACCTCACGCAATCAGCTGGTTAGATTTTTGACGGCTAAGTAACTAAAGGCTAAAGAATAAAACACAGAAAACAAAGAAGAAAAAACACCCCTGAAAAAAAAAATAAATGAAAGAATTTAAAAAGAAAAAGACGAAACCTTGTAGGAAAATGTAAAAGTGAGCAAAGAAATAGAATAACAGACACACAATAACTGCAGCCATCAGGTGATTCCTGCATCAAACTTTATTATTTTTTAAATTGTCAATTAACCTACCCCATACAGTAATGCCGAAATAAGTCTTCATTTTTTAAACACCTCCGATGAGTTACAATCAACTGTTTACTTTTTCGAATTGTTTCTGGTTTTGTTTAATCTGTAAATGTGATCGATCCCCAATTGGCAGCAAGGATGCAGTCACTTTCTCACCGGCCTCAATGTGGCTTCCCTGTGTCTCTTCTACAAATACTTTCACAGCTTCTGCTCCGATGAACTTAGCTCACTGGTAGCCCCAATATATGAATTCACTCGAGCCACAAGATTGGCAACTGGTTCCCATCCTTTTACTCTGAAAACAATAAATTGTAAACGCAAACTCTACTCCAGCAGCTTCTTCCCCGCTCTTCTCGCTTGTAGAATTCCCTTCCGTTTACTTGCTTCCACGACAGCTACAATCTTCAAGAATTTAAATATAAAATCAATAGTCATCTATCTCACTGACTTGCATCCTTTCTCTCTCATGCTCCCTTCTCCGTCCACTCCACCCTCATCATTATTCTCATCCTTCTCTTACCCATTTCCTGACACCCCCTCTAACCTGTCACTCTTTCTCACAACTTTTCTCGTATATAACCCTCTGCACAACAATGGCAGTAAAATGCCTTGCTTGGGGCGATGCGATTATATAAAAAAAGTAGTGAGGGTAGTGTTAATTTTCTAAGCGCCGCTCAGATATATCCCAAACCGAAAGTAAGAAGTACCCAGTGAGAATCGAACTCACTACTAATAGATTCTAGTAAGACAAGCTTGCTAACCATTACACCACGTTGAGGTGCCTAAATGCGCGGGTAGTGTATTGGATAGTGGCTCGGAATGAGTAATTCGGAGATTTGATTTCGAATTCCAGTCGAATTTGTTGTTTTCATTTACGCGCATGTTGGGGCGCTCTCCACCTTTTCCACGGAAATGGACTATTCGAATCACTATATAAAATAGTAGTGATTATACCTCGAAGAAGGAAGTCGAGTGAGCGAGTCAGTCGGTTATTTCCGGAAGTGTTCTACTAGTCAATCTATCACGTCTCTACCGACGATACTGTATACTAATTACCTTGTTCTGTATTCTACTAATCCTCACCTCTTGTAAATACTTCTCTTTCCTGTCAATACACCTACTTTTATATTATTACGTTGTTTTATATTATTTCACATAATTTTGTTACCCGACGTGACATATCTCAAACCAACATTTGGATCTTTACCATGCTACGAATCCTCGTTTTTGTTATACATTCATAAAACTCAAACTGTATACATAATTGTCCTATTTATTTATGTTTTGCTTAAAACTTCCCTAATGCCTACATACTCCTTCGATACTACTCCCGGCATCTTTCTAAGACCATATTGAACAGGTGAAGAGGCTCATCCCTTGTTTCCTGTTTAGGATGTGGTTTCCGGTTTTTCTTTTTTCCAATCTTTTCACTCTTACGTAGCCCCCTGCGCATCAGTGGCGTTTTTGCCTTGCTTGTGGTGATATGATTAATATATATATATATATATATATATATATATATATATATATATATATATAATTAAAGAAAGGAAGAAATATTTAAACGAACCAGACATAAAAAAAGGATATGTTAATTGGATATAGAAAAGATAATTAATAAAGAAAGATAGAAAGAAGAAGAAGAAAAAATAAGTAGAAGACGACGACAAAAGAGAAAATCAAGGAAGTGATAAATGATGGGTCAAAAAAATAAAAATAAATAATATATCACCTAATAAAGAAAGAAAATGTTGGGGCGCTCTCCACCTTCCCACGGAAATGGGCTATTCGAATCACTATATAAAATAGTAGTGATTATACCTCGAGGAAGGAAGTCGAGTGAGCGACTCAGTCGGGTATTTCCGTTATTGCACTAGTCAATCTATCACGTCTCTACGACGATCCTGTATACTAATTACCTTGTTCTGTATTCTACTAATCCTCACCTCTTGTAAATACTTCTCTTTCCTGTCAATACACCTACTTTTATACTATTACGTTGTTTTGTATTATTTTACATAATTCTGTTACCCGACGTAACAGCGCAAATACGCTTGGTTAAATATTAGCATAGACAACAGACTTCAGCCTTGGTTGGTAGCCAGTTTAAGAGTAGACAATCTGTATTCATAAACCCGGAGAAGCAGAAACCCTGCAGATAAAGAGTCGACCGTTGAGATTTCAATGACTATAGAAACTCCGACTGCAGTTAGCCGCCATTTTGATATTTTAATTTATGTTCTGAACAGACGTGCATGTCCATTAGTGTATATCGCCAGGGAAAGAGCGATTAGTGGGCTGAGTTCAAATTACATCCAAGGCCACTGTGCTCAGTTTGGTACAAATACTTTTTAAAATAAACAAATAGAAATAGTGAGAGGGGAACAAGAATAAGATAGAAAGAGATATGCGGTGATTTGGTTAGATAGACATTTATACAAATTCCAGTTAAATTCCTTGCATTCACTTGCGAACAAATACCCTTCGGGAAGATATTGATCCGTTTCTTCCCTCCTGTTATGGGTTAAATAGAAAAACAGACTGGGTTCAGTAGCCTTGGCTGGCAACCAGTCTCACACAAAAAGTAATGGCAACTTACTGCGGGATAATCTTCTGCCCAGTCAGTCATGTATGGCACTTAACTGACTGAGATATTTATGAATACCGAAAAAAACTATGAATAAAGAATGAAAGAAAGAGACACATTGATATTAAAAGGGAGACATGCGATGTAGATATTCATTGTTAGATAAAAAAAGAAATAAATGAAAGAAAAAAGAAAGAAAGAAAGAACACGTTAGGAGAGAAAGAAAGAGACTGAGTTTTGTTTAACGGTATATCAGCCAATGTGGGTCATTTAATGCCAAAAAGATGGGGTTTTAAGGTATTTTTTTTAATGATTGGTTATAGTTGATTTAGACAGATTTTAATGAATCTTTTTTGTTTTTATTCCCTTTTATTTTAGAAAACTGAAAATGTCTTCTAGTTTTGTATTAAAAAATGTTTTGCTTTTAATAATTTTTTCTTCAAAAATGTGTTATGGTAATAATTTTTTCTTCAAAAAATGTATATTTATCTATAAAAGTCTATTTTTATGTATATCTAAACTTATTGATAAATGGAACTTTGTCTGTGTGTGTGTCTGTGTATGTGTGTGTCTGTCTGTCTGTGTGTATCCGTTACCTATTGTTATGTCGCCAAGTATAAATGAATAAATCAACAACAGAATCAGAATATAAGTTGTATTACAGAAGTGATTAGTAATATTTACAATAGAAAGATACAAGTGTCCAATCCGTTGTAAGACGTGTGTATACGTGATTACTTCCGGTACGCCACCGGAAGTGTGACTAACTCTTCACTGACTCGCACTGACTCTTCAGTAACTCATTAGAGACTCTCAAATGACTCTCTACGACTGTATTTACTAGCCTTCCCACGCAAGGCTGGATGTGACACATGGTCATTTTATTGTGGGTATACCCGGCCATATAACCGGGCCAAAAATATGTCTGTCTATTTTTGCCCAGTCGTGGTTCTACCCTTCGGCAGAACCACGACTGGGTTAACTGCTCTCTGCTCGGAAGCAGAGAGCGCCCCCCGCCCGAAGGCAGAGAGCTGGCAGTGTCGTATAGTCGTCAGTCTAGTGACTCTCTACGACTGTATTTACTAGCCTTCCCACGTAGGCTGGATGTGACACATGGTCATTTTATAGTGGGTATTCCCGGCCATATAGCCGGGCCAAAAAATATCTGTCTATTTTTCCCCAGTCGTGGTTCTACCCTTCGGCGGAACCACGACTGGGTTATTGCTCCCTGCTCGGAAGCAGAGAGCGCCCTCTACCGGAAGGCAGAGAGCTGACAGTGTCGTATAGTCGTCAGTCTAGTGACTCTCTACGACTGTATTTACTAGCCTTCCCACGTAGGCTGGATGTGACACATGGTCATTTTATAGTGGGTATTCCCGGCCATATAGCCTGGCCAAAAAATATCTGTCTATTTTTGCCCAGTCGTGCTTCTACCCTTCGGCGGAACCACGACTGGGTTAATGTTCTCTGCTCGGAAGCAGAGAGCGCCCTCTACCCGAAGGCAGAGTGCTGACAGTGTCGTAGAGTCGTCAGTCTAGTGACTCCGGACGACTCCCCTGTAGAGAATCCACCATTGCTATATATAGCAATGGGAACAGTCCATTTGTAGTCAAATAGGAGCGGCGCCCTAACGCTTATAGACTCCGAAACGGCTGAACCGATTTTCTTGAAAATTTACACAGTTATACTATAACTATCTGCGAGTGTTTTTAGCTAGGTTTTGTGTCGAGGTACCCCAGATCAATATCGAAAATCGATAATCGAAAAAATCGGGTTATAGAAGGAGTGGTCCGATTTTAATCAAATTGAATACACTCATTGACAAAGACATAAGAAACGATATTCAGAAGTTTAAAGGATGCAGTTCTTACAGTAGTGCAAAAGGAAATCAAAATTTGACATACATCCATTCATTTTTCTTTCAGTCTACGGTTTCGTTTTAACTGGAAACAACTATTGCTTTTTACTCCTTCGTGCCAACGTCCAAAGAGTCTGAGCTCCAGGACCATGGATTAGTTTTAAAGCTTTCATTACACCCGAGCAACGCCGGGCTATACTGCTAGTATTTCTATAAAAGTGTAGTTTTATGCTTTCATAGTGTTTTGATCCCGTTTGGATGTTTACTATTTGCCCATAGATGAGACCCAAACAGGTTTTACCAGTCCAGGTCAGGGTGGATCTGAAAACAATAGCAATTAAGAGGTAGTTTCATGCTCCTCAAAACCTCCCAATCAGCCTTGCTGCGGAAGTATAGACCTATATTTCAGCTTTGAAATAGGGCTATACTTCCGCTTAACCATAGAATAACGCGTCTGTCTTCATTTTTACATCTATTTGCTCTAAATTATTTATATACATATATATTTAGAGCTATCCTAGAGAGTTATCCTACCATTTTATGTACAGGATACTCTTTTGAATTTTTCTTTATCTACACCGCATGTTTATATATATATATATATATATATATATATATATATATATATATAACGTTTGATTAAGAAGAGCAGATTTGAAAAATTTTAGCAAATCAAATGCTAAGTGACAGAAACACGTTCAGCACATTACGGGATAGGAAAAGGTTATTAGAATATATTGAATATTTTTTCCATTTAGTTTAAATGCTTCTTTTTATTGTTTGTATGCTTTTTGTTTTTTTTTGTTTTGTTTTTTTTCATATTTTTTATAATTAAAATTGTTATAAGAAGTACCAAACAGATTTTATCCCATGCGGTTTTTATCTGTGGGAGGTATGTAAAAGAAAATATGTCTGTTCCACTTATACTAGTTATTCTTGGCGATATATTGAAAGAGTGCAAAGAAAGAAAGAAAGAAAGAAAGAAAGAAAGAATGGAAGGAATGAAAGACAGAAGGAATGAAAGAAGAAGGAATTGAAGGAATAGAAGAAGGAAAGAAGGAACAGAAAGAAAGAAAGAAAGAAAGAAAGAAAGAATGGAATGAATGAAAGAAAGAACGAATGGAATGAATGAAAGAAAGAAGGAATGAAAGAAGAAGGAATTGAAGGAGTAGAAGAAGGAAAGAAGAGAAAGAAAGAAAGAAAGAATGGAAAGAATGAAAGAAAGAAGGAATGCAAGGAATGAAAGAAGAAGGAATTGAAGGAATAGAAGAAGGAAACAAGAAATAGAAAGAAAGAAAGAAAGAAAGAGTGGAAGGAATGAAAGAAAGAAGGAATGAAAGAAGAAGGAATTGAAGGAATAGAGGAAAGAAAGAAATAAAGAAAGAAAGAATGGAAAGAATAAAAGAAAGAAGAAATGGAGTGAATGAAAGAAAGAAGGAATGGAATGAATGAAAGAAAGAAGGAATGGAATGAATGAAAGAACGAAGGAATGGAATGAATGAAAGAACGAAGGAATGAAAGAAGACGGAATTGAAGGAATAGAAGAAGGAAAGAAGGAATAGAAAGAAAGAAAGAAAGAATGGAAGGAATGAAAGAAAGAAGGAATGGAATGAATGAAAGAACGAAGGAATGAAAGAAGAAGGAATTGAAGGAATAGAAGAAGGAAAGAAGGAATAGAAAGAAAGAAAGAAAGAAAGAAAGAAAGAATGGAAGGAATGAAAGAAACGGAATGCAAGGAATGAAAGAAGAAGAAATTGAAGGAATAGAAGAAGGAAACAAGAAATAGAAAGAAAGAAAGAAAGAATGGAAGGAATGAAAGAAAGAAGGAATGCAAGGAATGAAAGAAGAAGGAATTGAAGGAATAGAAGAAGGAAAGTAGGAATAGAAGGAAAGAAAGAAAGAAAAAAAGGAATTTAAGGAATACTAGCCATTCTTGGATATATATTGAAGGAGTGGGAGAGACATATATAAAAAAATATCTACCACAGATTAAAACTGCATGTGTTAAGATATTAAGCAATATATATATATATATATATATATATATATGTGTGTGTGTGTGTGTGTGTGTGTGTGTGTGTGTGTGTGTGTGTGTGTGTGTGTATAAAGGTTTTTCGATTATTACAATGGAAAATACATATTTCATCGCTTTGAAGTTATTATTGCGGCTCGTCAGAACCAAATGGAACAACAGTAAGCAATCGAAATGTTATCCCACTAAAAAAAAATTTATAGGGGAATAACATTTCGATTATAAATTTTTATAGGGGGATAACATTTCGATTGCTTGATGTTGTACCATTTGGATCTGATGAGCCGCAATCATAAAACCAAAGCGGTGAAATATGCATTATCCATTGTAATAATCTAAAAACCTTTATAAATTACTTTGTTAAATTAAATAAATGAATTTAATATTGAGTTCTCTTGAGTTCGTCTCTTCTGGAAGTTAACTGGATTACATACCAAGTGGACTACATTTTATATATATATATATATATATATATATATATATATATATATATATATAAGCTTGTTATAAGTGAAACGGATTAAAGTCACTTTTTTCCGACTCGTTCTTTATTTATTCTCTCTCTCTCTCTCTCTCTCTCTCTTTCTCTGTGTGTGTGTGTGTGTGTGTGTATATATATATATATATATATATAATGTTAATGTGCGCTTTATCATTGAACAATAATTTTTAGATGGGGCAACCATTTGTCTTGCAAACCATAAGAATTGTGTTTATTTTCTATTCCCATTTCATGATGCACGCATATGAACTTGTGTCATACTATGTTAAACATTGCAATTTCTTATAACGTTAAGGTAAAAACAAGATGGCGATATTAGAACCCATATGCCTTTGCAAATGTGTTTGATTATCGCCAGGCAATACAATACAAAAGTATTATGTTAAAATGTTCTGTCATTTTGGCATGTATAGGGAAAAAATTGAACAGAAAATAAAAACACATATTTTTTTTAACAAAAATATCTGTTTTGGTATCAAATTCATGAACTTGTTTTTAGAATATTCGACGGTGTCTGATTTCAGAATCTGAAAAGTTTTTAATGTCTCATGGAAAAAATGACCCGGAAAAAATAAAGAGAGAGAGAAAGAAATACGTACAAATGAATGATTGAAGAAATGGGTAATAAATATGGGAAGAAAAATTGAAAAGAAAAGAAAATCTTAAGAAAAAAAAGGACAAATAGAATAAATATTTGAAAGAAAAAAAGAAGGAGTTGAATGAATGAAAGAAAGACACACGGAATTGAAGGAATGAAAGAAAGAAAAAATGAATTGAAAGACGGTAAGAAACACGAAAAAAATAGAAAGAATAAAAAAAACAGAAAGAAGAAATTAATTGAAGGAATGTAAGGAAGATAGAACGAATTAAAGGAATGGAAGAAAAAAAGAAACAAAGAAAAAAGATAGAAATAAAGAATGGAAGGAAGACGGAAATTGGAGTAGGTAGATCTATCTATCACCCGGTTCACACTCCACCCACGTCTATTGAACAGGTTAAGAGGCTCATCACTTGTTCCCTGTTTAGGATGTGGTTTTCGGCTTTCTCTTTTCCAATCTTCTCACTTTTTCTTTCAATTGGAGTAGATAGATGTATCTATCGCCCGGTTCACACTCTACCCACGTCTGTTGAAAAGGTTAAGAGGCTCATCCCTTGTTTCCTGTTTAGGATGTGGTTTTCGGCTTTCTCTTTTCCAATCTTCTCACTTTTTCTTTCAATTGGAGTAGATAGATGTATCTATCGCCCGGTTCACACTCTACCCACGTCTGTTGAAAAGGTTAAGAGGCTCATCCCTTGTTTCCTGTTTAGGATGTGGTTTCCGGCTTTCTCTTTACCAATCTTCTCACTTTTTCTTTCAATTGGAGTAGATAGATGTATCTATCGCCCGGTTCACACTCTACCCACGTCTGTTGAAAAGGTTAAGAGGCTCATCCCTTGCTCCCTGTTTAGGATGTGGTTTCCGGCTTTCTCTTTACCAATCTTCTCACTTTTTCTTTCAATTGGAGTAGATAGATCTATCTATCGCCCGGTTCACACTCCACCCACGTCTATTTAAAAGGTTAAGAGGCTCATCCCTTGTTCCCTGTTTAGGATGTGGTTTCCGGCTTTCTCTTTACCAATCTTCTCACTTTTTTTTTCTTTCAATTGGAGTAGATAGATCAATCTATCGCCCGGTTCACACTCCACCCACGTCTGTTGAACAGGTTAAGAGGCGCATCCCTTGTTCCCTGTTTAGGATGTGGTTTTCGGCTTTCTCCTTACCAATCTTCTCATTTTTTTTTCTTTCAATTAGAGTAGATAGATCTATCTATCGCCCGGTTCACACTCCACCCACGTCTGTTGAACAGGTTAAGAGGCCCATCCCTTGTTCCCTGTTTAGGATGTGGTTTCTGGCTTTCTCTTTACCAATCTTCTCACTTTTTTTTTCTTTCAATTGGAGTAGATAGATCAATCTATCGCCCGGTTCACACTCCACCCACGTCTGTTGAACAGGTTAAGAGGCGCATCCCTTGTTCCCTGTTTAGGATGTGCTTTACCAATCTTCTCACTATTACGTAGCCCCCTACACATCAGTGGTGTTACTGCCTTGCTCGGGGTGATACGATGAAAAAAAATAGAAAAATATTGAAGGAATCGAAGGAAGATATAAAGAAAGAATTGAAAGAATATAAAGAAGGTAGAAAGAAAAAAGAAGAAAAAATAGAAAAATATGAGAAAGAAAGAAAGAACATCAGTAAGAAAGAAAATATAGAAGAAAAAAAAGGACTGAACGAAGGGATAGACAAAAGGAAAGGAAGAAAGAAAGAAAGAAACAGACAAAAAACGAAGATAATATGACAAAAATGAAACTTCACAATCATGCAAGATAAATTAAGAAAATAAAATAAATAAGATACAAAAAGGGGGAAAATGAAAGACATTTACGTTAAAATATCCTCAAAATAGATTCAAGAAAATAACTCTATTTTAGATAAACATAAAAAAAATCTGAAAAATCTTCAAACTAAAAACGAGATTTTTGTCAGGAAAACTGACAGAAAAGATGCATCATTTACAATCTATTCGTGAAACTAAAATATAAACACAGTCAAATCGTTATTGCCCTAGCCACACTTTCAATATATATATATACATGGTCTCAAATGCCTGGAGTTTGATTTTTTCTTCCGGCTCATTATGAATCCACCCATTACTAATATCATGACTTGTCAGACGAGACAAAAGTTTTACAATCGTCAGAACAAAGTTGCGTGATAACTAAAATGTCTTTCAGAAGAAAGCTTCATATATATATATATATATATATATATATATATATATATATATTTATATGAGTGTGTGTTGTTGTTGTTTTTTTTTCGGTAATTTTAGGATAATTTTATTGGATCCATATTCGTGCGTGAGTGCGTAATCCTAACTGCGTTCCTCCGAATCGGCGGCTAAAAATGAGAATGAAGCCAAGAAAGGTATTAGTGAGAAATACGTTTGCTGAATGTTGTTGAAAATTTAAAAAAAAAAAATAGATTCTTGGTAAAAATTCATTGCACAAATATTAATGAAAATCTTTCTGCCAATGTGTATAGCAAGCAATTAGTCGTCACTTTCGCATTAAAACGAGCGAAAGAAAAAAGTTAGAGTAATAAAACCAGGTGCAAGAATATGAAATAGATGACAAAACCAGAAAATAGACGAAATCTCACGCACACGTTCACACGCACACACACACGCACACTTAAAGACACATGGCCTAGTGGATAGAGACGTTGGTTAGTTTCTGTGACGTGAACCAAAGAGTTGAGAATTCAATACCAGGCTACAGCAGTGGTGATCAAGTAACTTACAGGGTTAGAGGGAGGTAATTCATAACTACGAGAAGAGGTTCTACCACGAAAACAATGATGTTCATAAATCCCAGTGATTGTAATAAAGGGTTGGGTATGAAATTCATAACACCTGAAGAAGGCTGGAGCGTACAAGGGCTGAAACGTCGTACAAATGACACAAAGATGAGGGCAACAGTCCGAATAATGTAAATACAGTAAATACTACCTCATCTCATATATATATATATATATATATATATATATATATATATATATATTACGTACCGACTTGGCGGATAGGCTTCAGCCACTTTCTCACCGACGGGATGTGACTTCTCTCTCTCTGTTCTATAAATATTTTCATGGCTTCTGCTCCGACGAACTTAAGTCACTCGTGCCCCTGCCACATGAGTTTACTCGTGCAACCAGAGTGGCAACTGAGTCCCACCCATTCACAGTTAGATCAACTAAATGCAGCCGACAACTCTACTCCAATAGCTTCTTTTCTTCGCACTTCCTGCCTGCCGAACTCCCTTCCATATTCTTGCTTTGCTGACGGCTACAACCTCCAGGAATTTAAATGTCAATACGCATCTCTTAACCACTTGACTCTTTCTACATCACTCTGTATATATTTTCCTTTCTCTACACTTTGCAACTGTCATCACACCTGTATTCCCATCCTACATTTGCTCCCTTCTCTGACGCCCCCTATAACTGGTTCGTCTTTCTCTCTACTCTCCTCCTATCTAATCTTTTTCTCTTATGTAGCACCCTGCGCATCAGTGGCGTTATCGCCTTGCTTGGGGTGAAACGATATATATATATATATATGTAAACATGTACGGAAATTAACGAATTTTAATGAAACTTGGTTATAAGCAACCGACAATTTGCAATGATTTTTTTTTAACATTATTTTTTACCGATACTCGTATTTAAGTAGATATTCTGTTTTTAATTAAACAGTATTTTTATATTTATACCTACCGGCCTGACTATTTACGATAAATTTTTATTACAATATTACAATAGCACATATTTTCGTAATAAAAAATTTATCGTAATTAATCAGGCCGGTAGGTATAAATATAAAAATACTGTTTAATTAAAAACAGAATATCTACTTAAATACGAGTATCGGTAAAAATAATGTTCAAAACAAGTCATTGCAAATTGTCGGTTGCTTATAACCAAGTTTCATTAAAATTCGTCAATTCGTCAATAGATATATATATATATTGGATTAACAATAAAATCGTTAATTCTATAGACATTGCTTTGTTTATTTTTCCGATACGAAACTAAGCCGATGTGGGCTTTCAAGAAAAATATCATTGTGATGAAAGTTCGTAGCCTTAAAAGGGAAAATTGAACATTGACGGGCTGTCACCGTCTCTCTGATCCAGCGATTTAAATATCCTGAAAATAAATTCAAGAAAATAACTCGATTTTAGATAGATATAAATAAATCTTAAATATCTTCAAACTAAAAACTTTAAGAAAATAAATGAAACAGTGATTTATTATACAAACGGTGAGTTGACGGGAACATTTTACTTGCTACTTTTTCTCGAGTGCACACGACGATATATTTAAATGTGTTTATTTTAAAATAGTGTGTATAGCTAAGACAAAATTTGATTTTGTGATACGTATATTATGAATCAAGGTACAGAGATCTATCGATAAATAGATTTGAACAGAGGGAGGTAGATTTGAACAGAGGGAGGTAGATAGATAGATAGATAGATAGATAGATAGATAGATAGATAGATAGATAGATTTGAACAGAGTGAGACAGACGTAAACAGAGAGAGAGAGAGAGAGACTAATAGATGACATCAGAGAGATAGACATTAAAAGAGTGAGATAGATAGATAGAAGAGGACAGAGTGATAGAAAGTTTAATGTAAACACATTGCAAATAAATATGTACATTAAGAGATAGCTAGCTAGACAGATCAATTTACATCGACACCAAATATACTGATATATCTAAACTTATTTATAAATAGAACTTTCTGTGTGTGTGTGTGTGTGTGTGTGTGTGTGTGTGTGTGTGTGTGTGTGTGTGTGTGTGTGTGTGTCCGTGACCTATAAATTCCGAAACGTCTGAACCAATTTTCTTGAAAATGTACACAGTTGTACTATAAGCGTCTGCAAGTGTTCTTAGCTAGGTTTTGTGTCGAGGTACCCCCTATAAATATCGAAAATCAATAATCGAAAAAATCGGGTTATAGAAAGAGTGGTCCGATTTTAATCAAATTTGATACACTTATAGACAAAGACATAAAAACGATAATCAGAAGTTTCAATGTTGCAGTTCTTACAATAGTGCAGAAAATCGATAATATATATATATATATATATATATATATATATATATAAAAGGTAAGATGTTTGTGTGTGTGTCTGTTTATCTGCCTGTATGTCTGTATTTTTTTCAGCCCTTTTATTTTAGGTTTTGCTTCAGGTTTGGTTCTAAGTAGGTATAATTGTAGTTCTTAGTCTCAGCCATGATACCATTTACTCAGAGGACTTATTTAGCCTTCAAAATTCAGTTTACGACGAAAAAAACTTATTTGATATCGAAACCAGGAAATCAAAATTTGACTGACATCCTTTCATTTTCTTTCAGTCTACGGTTTCGCTTTGATTGGAAAAAACTATTGCTTTTTAGTCTTTCGTGATAACGTAGCAAAGAGCCTGAGCTCCATGGATCAGTTTTAAAGCTTTTATTACACCCGAGCAACGCCGGGCTATACTGCTAGTGTATATATATATATATTTACGAGGGAGATGGGTGAAAGAGAAGGGGATTTTGAGGAAAGGTAAAAGAGACAAAAAGCTCTAAAGAAAAGAAAATAACAAAACCGAATCAAAAAGGGTTCGAAATAAATAAATATGCTAGACCCCAAAACACCGGAAAAGCTTACAAACAAAAAGAAGAAGAAAACATGCAAATCTGTCATTTAAAATATTTCAGTTCGAGAAATTCAACCGCAGCAAACAAAAATCGAAAGAAATAATAGATAAAAGAGAAAAAATGTCGAATAAAAAATTGAATGAAAAGTAAGATAGAAGAGACAATAATAGAAAGAAAGAAAGAAAGAAAGAAAGAAAGAAAGAAAGAAAGAAAGATGACTGCCGGAGCTGTCGTTAGAGGGCGCTTCGTGAATCGGTTCTGGCAGAGCAGCTACCCAATCAAATCGCTATTATATTTACCTCTGTTATTGTATCAAGGAAACCTCCGCCAGACATGGCGGCTCCACAGTTAGAGGAATGACAGCGCCCTCTTCTTGACAAGGACGATTAATCACAGGGAACTTCTTTTTAAAGGGGCTAAAATAGTGGTGCGCTCTGCAAAGTGTAATCTTTATAGTAAATTCACTGTTTTTGCTGCTTAGTTGTAGAGACAAGCCGTGGATAGTTAAACAAATGCAAAGACTTTTTTCCCACCCTAATATGTCATTTTTCTTTCATTTATTTTATTTTTGATTGATGTTGCTATTTCATGAAGCGATAACCAGAGAGCAATGAAGCAGACATATACATATGGATAGAGACAGAAAATACAACAGTAAGGTAAATGAATGAGTGCTTTCGAGTGTCCTGTTTTTCGAAGTTGTACGGGATGTGCGTTGTGGTGCAATGGATATCGGCTCGGAACGAGAAATCGGGGAGCCGAGTTCGAATTCCAGTTGAATTCATTGCATTCACTTACGCACAAATACCCTTGGTGAAAGGTATTAATCCGTCTATTCCTTCCAGTTATGGGTTAAATAACATGACAGATTGGGTTCTATAGCCTTGGTCGGCAACCAGTCTACCGCAGAAAGCAATGGCAACCTACTGCGGGATCATCTTCTGCCCAGTCAGTCATGTCTCTTTCGAGACATGATCGCCCAAGCGTGTTTCATGTGTGACACTGAACTGACTGAATCTTCTTTAGGAATGCTAAACTAAAAATCCATATTTTAAAATTTCATGACTAATTTTTCCTAATTAAAATTTTAAGTGTGTCCCAGAGTTTTAGTTATTCTACAAGTGTTTCCTGAAGTAAAAATGATTGAGAAACACTGCTCTACTCTATCAGAGAATTATAGTTGCAATTACTACAAAGAATTGCTGAAAAGTACTCAGCTCGATCCACTTCCCAAATTTTGTTTTTTTTTTACCAAGATTTTTTTAAGGATATCTTGATTGGACTGAAAAATTTTCCACACCCTTTCATAATGTTAAACGTGCAACCATGTACACACAAACAAAACATACAACAAAAAATATCAAAGTTAATTTTATTTTTTCCCATGATTTTATTAATATTCTGATTCTGTAGTTTTAAAACTTTTAACTAATTCTTTGCAAGTGGTCAGTCAGTTAAGTGCTATGCATAATACACACTTGGGCAGTTTACCGAAGAAAGCAATGGCAACCTACTGCGGGATAATCTTCTGCCCAGTCAGTCATGTCTCTTTCGAGACATGATCGCCCAAGCGTGTTTCACGTATGGCACTTAACTGACTGACGTGCGTGAGAATTTGAAAAGATAGTTGCTAGGTCAGATCGGGGCGATTGGAAGAATGACTGCCGCGCTTCTAAGGATACCTGAAGGAGAGTTTTTATTTGTAGAGCTTGAAATTTCCGTCTGATGTATGTGTAGGGGTTTCAAATAAAATGAAATCCCGTCGGTCGGTCACCAACCTGTATGTGTTGTCAATCACGTCGAGTTAACTAAGAAAATATAACGGAAACGTCCACAATAAAATTATATTTAGGATTAGAAAATACACAAGACTATGAACAATGTACAAGGATAAAGAGTTTTCTCCCATTGACTGTAATTTGAGAGAAAGTCAATTTCATTGTATGGGTGTGGGTGTGAGAGGGAATTTTGCGCGCTGTCAAATGCTACCTGCAGTCGGGTGCGGGTGTGTGAGTGAGAATTATAACATATATTCCCACAATGTTAGTAGTGGTGTAACTTTAATTGATGATTAGTGTTCTAGGGTTAATATTTACCTCTTAGTATAGATCCCAAACCTCGCTTCGAAATCCAATTCTCGCTGCATTTCCCGTCTCTCTTTCTCTCTATCTGTCCTTTATAAAATTGGAAATTGATAAACGTTACATGCTGTGCTCCTTGACAGCATACATGCCTCATATTTGTGGAATTGTCTGCATACATTTGCAGACATGCCCACGCTGTGTCTGATTTAGTGTGACTATCGTTGTAAAACTACAGTTCGTTCTTGCATTGACTACCATTGCCATATCTGGTCGGGTGCTTCTGCTATTCAAAAGAGGATCTACAAAGCTTATTAAAAAGCATCAAACCTCATCAACTTTCATTATTTTTAATCTAACCGGTTTTAAATGACATGATGATGATAGAAATGTCTTTTATAAAATTGGATATTTTTTGTTTCCAATGGGATTTTCCTGTCTCTCGGTTAGCTTTTGAAATGCTAACTTGGCCGCGTCAGTGTATCTTCAGATCTCAGCGTTGCACTTGCCATCTTCTGTCAGAAAGCTTCCCAGGTATTTAAATTTCTTTACCTGTTTTATTTTAGTTTCCCTGACCTGTAGGTAGCATTTTAATAATAATTTTTCCCCAAAAAATCAGCTTTTAATTATAGGTTTGAAAAATCTAGTATTATAAATCTCTAAACAAGTCAAGAAATCTAAACAGTCTTAATTGTAGTTTTAATTAAAAAAAAATCAGGTTCTTAATTCTTATTTTATGTGCTGTGTCCCTTCAGGACGTAGATGACCATGGACTTCCCTTTGTGCCTGTCTCATGTTGCTATTAATATTTTTACTCTTGGTATCTCTTCCAAACCCCACCCCGTCATCCATTTGCTCAAGCTCATCAAATATGTCTCATGCTGCTTTGCCCTCTCACACTTTCTCTCTATCCATCCTGTGAGTATTAGATTCTCCAAACCCTCCTTCCTCATTATGTGTACCAGAAACCTCAGCTGGCTCTTCCTGATGCTAAGTATAAGTTTCTTTTTCATTTTCATCCTCTCCAACACCTTGTCGTTGCTCAGAAGCCCGGCCCCTGTTATCCACAGCATCCTTCTGTAGAACCACATTTCTGTTGCTTCGATCCTCTTCTTCATCTTTGAAGAGATCGTCCAACATTCACTCTCATACAGAAGAACAGATATTACATATCAGTCTGGCACTTTTTACTTAAGTTTTTAATTAGATTTTTCTGTCGCTCAGTACTCTGGATAGCTTTTGAAATGAGTCTTTAACCCATTCAGCATCCGAAATTTAGTCCACAACGTGTAAGGTGGGTAGAAAGAAACTCGCTATTTAAAATCGTTACTTACGCTGGTAATAAAATAAGCACATCCCATCTCTCCTCTCGTTTGTAACCATTCATCACAATAAATTAAACATTAAACGTCAAATAAAGCTTCATAAGCTTCAAGTTACTTTTTACAAAATACAACAAATTTATTAATTATCAGTTGGCTGACGTAAAATGTGTTTTATTTCGAACAATATAATAGTAGAAGTGGTTATAGAACAATTGTCTTCTAGACTGATGTGTGTTGTGGTGCAGTGGATATTGGCTCGGAACAAGAAACCGGAGAGTCGAGTTCGATGTCCACTTGAATTCGTTACATTCACTTACGAGAAAATAACCATTTGAAAGGCATTAATCAGTCTTTTCTCTCCTGTTCAAAGGTTAAATAACAGGACATTTTGGGTTCTATAAGATCAGTTTACAAACAGTCTACCGTAGAAAGTAAAGGCAACCTACTGCAGTAAAATCCTCTCTCCCTCCAGGGTTAAATAGCAAAATAGCTTGGATTTATAGGCATGGTTGGCAACCAGTCTATTGCAGAAAGTAATGGCAACCTGCTGCTAGAAAATTAACTCTCCTTCCAGCGATGGGTTAAGCAGTAGGGAAGACTGGGTTTTATAGACTTTGTTAGCAGCTAGTCTATCTGAGGAAGTAATGACCACCTAATGCGAAAACATCCTTTCTCTCTCCAGCTTTGGGTTAAGTAGTAGGACCGATTTGGTTCTATAGCCTTGGTTTGGAAAACCGGTCTATCACAGAAAATAATTGTAACTTATTGCGGAAAAATCTTCTCTCCCCCAGTTATAGATTAAATAGCAGGACCGATTTGGTTCCATAGCCTTGGTTTGGCAACCGGTCTATCACAGAAAATAATTGTAACCTATTGCGGAAAAATCTTCTCTCCCCCAGTTATAGATTAAATAGCAGGACCGATTTGGTTTTGTAGCCTTGGTTGGCAATCAGTTTACTGTAGAAAATATTGGCAACCTACTGCCGGCAAAAAACAATTTAGTAGATAGATCTATCTAGCACCCGGTTCACAATCCACCCACGTCTATTGAACAGGTTAAGAGGCTCATACCTTGTTCCCTGTTTAGGATGTGGTTTCCGACTTTCTCTTTTCCAATCTTCTCACTTTTTTTTTTTTTCAATTGGAGTAGATAGATCTATCTATCGCCCGGTTCACAATCCACCCACGTCTATTGAACAGGTGAAGAGGCTCATCCCTTGTTCCCTGTTTAGGATGTGGTTTCCGACTTTCTCTTTTCCAATCTTCTCACTTTTTTTTTTTTTCAATTGGAGTAGATAGATCTATCTATCGCCCGGTTCACAATCCACCCACGTCTATTGAACAGGTGAAGAGGCTCATCCCTTGTTCCCTGTTTAGGATGTGGTTTCCGGCTTTCTCTTTTCCAATTTTTTCACTATTATGTAGCCCCCTGCACATCAGTGGCGTTACAGTGGCTCGGGGTGATACGATTAAAAAAAATCTTATGCTAGTCAATCATGTCTCTTTCAAGACATGATAGCCCAATCGTATATCACGTATGGCATTTAACTGAGTTAATGCTTGCCCGATTCTACTGAATCCAATTACACACGGATCTCTACCCTCGGTTTGGAGAATTTCCCTCAGGTCAAGACTGAACTTGATGTCTATGAAGTATATTTCTCGTTATTTATGGAATACACGAGAAATGAGGTTGATTCAACTATATGCAAATTGAATGGCGTGTCTTGCAGTAAAAAGTCTGAATAAAAAATGAATCTCAGTTATTTGCCATAGGAATAATAATATAACAGAATAGCAGCTATGAAAGTTATTCTAAAGAGGCATCTGCAACGTTATTGGTCCTAACCTGGCATCTCGACTTCAGTCACATTCCCACCGCCATAACGGTGATTCATTTGTGCTTTTCTATAAATAATTCAATTTGAATTGTTCTGCTGAACTTTTCTCTATGTTACCTAGACTTTATATATTGAAGCGCAGTATTAGATTAGCGGTTAGGTCTCATAATATTGCAGTTGGAATGGGTAGATATAGCAGTAAATCTATAGAAACAGTTTCCCCCAAATTTAAATGCAATGTCAATCGTTATCTTTTGTTTTTTTAATTCTTATTCTTTTATTATTCTGTCATCCTGATAACATGCTTTTCTCTTATTCTCTAAATAACACTTGCATCTTAGTGGCTTTATTGCCTTGTTTGATAGAAGTGGTTATAGGACAATTGGAAAGAGGCTGAGAAGTGGAAAATAACTTTTATTATAGTATTTAAATTATTCGAACCACTGTCCTCATCTTTGTTGCCATTTGTACGACGTTTCGGCCCTTGTACCCTCCTGCCTTCTTCAGATGCTATAAATTTCGAACCGAACCCTTTGCTGTAGCCTGGTATTGACTTGGGTGAAGTCACAGGAACTAACCAACGTCTATATCAACTGGGCCATGTGTTCTTAAGGACAAGAACAACTGGTTTTTTGGATCTTATAAACCTAATGTCTAGTAACACTTTTTAACCAGAGTTTATATTGCAATTTTTTGATGTTAATGGTTTTCTTTAGTATTTTTGATGTTAATGGTTTTCCCTAGTATTTTTGATGTTAATGGTTTCTTTAGTATTTTTGATGTTAATGGTTTTCTTTAGTATTTTTGATGTTAATGGTTTTCTTTAGTATTTTTGATGTTAATGGTTTTCTCTAGTATTTTTGATGTTAATGGTTTTCTTTAGTATTTTTTACCAGAGCTCATATTACAATTTTTGACACTAATGATTTACCCTGGCACTACCTATTACCGGTGCCCATGTTGTGTTCATCTCTATGCTTGGTCGGCTTATTAGGCTTTTGGTGCCCAGCATATGTGCTGATTCCTTAAGTTTACGTAGTTTCCAATGGCGTTCTCTATCTATTATTTCAACTTTACCCCATAAGGGCGGTGATCATTCTCTCTCCATTTGTGGTCAGCTACGCCTGCTTTTTCTATCTCCTCTTTTTTTCCTCCTTACGATGTCCTTGTAGCTTTGTCTTAAGAGGGTGGCCTGTATCTCCTTTATATTTTTTTCCACAACTACAGCATTGGTGAACAAGTAACTTGCAGGGTTAATGGGAGATAACTCATGACTTCTAAAAAATGCATTACTACGCAAGTGATGAGAATGATATATCCCAGAGATTGTAATAAAGGGGTCGGTTCTAAATTCCAAGCACCCAAAGAAAGCCGGAGCGTACAACGGCCAAAACGTCGTACAAATGGCAACAAAGATGAGAACAATAGTCCAAATAATCTAAATACTTTAAATACTACCTTATCTCAAAACTATAGACAAATACTAACTTTTTTTAAATCGTATCACCCCGAGCAAGGCGGTAATGTCACTGATGTGCAGGGGGCTACATGAGTGTAAAAAGATTAATTAGAAGAGAGTGAAGAGGAAGACGAACCAGTTAGAAAAGAGCAAGAGAAGGATGGGAATGCAGGTGTGATGACAGTTGCAAAGGTGGAGAGAAAGGAAAGGATATACGGGGTGGTGAAAGAACTAGAGTGAAGTAGTTAATAGATGAGTATTGACATCTTTTTTTCTTTAACCCTATCACCCCAAGCAAGGCGAAAACGCCACTGATGCGCAGTGGGTTACGTAAGAGTGAAAAGACTGGAAAAGAGAAAAACCGGAAAACACATGCTAAGCAGGAAACAAGGGATGAGCCTCTTCACCTGTTCAATAGACGTGGGTGGAGTGTGAACCGGGCGATAGTTTAGTCTATCTACTCCAATTAAGAGCCTCTTCACCTGTTCAATAGACGTGGGTGGAGAGTGAACCGGGCGATAGCTTAGTCTATCTACTTCAATTGAAAAAATAAAATAAAATAAATAAAATAAAAAAAGGAGTGAAAAGATTGGAAAAGAGAAAAACCAGAAACCACAACCTAAACAGTGCATTTAAATTCTTGTAGGTTGTAGCCGTTAGGAAAGAAAGAATATGGAAGCAGGTTCCACAGGCGGGAAGTGCGAGAGAAGAAGCTGCAGGAGTAGAATTGTCGTCTGCATTTGGTTAATGTATCTGTGAATGGGTGGGACCCAGTTGCCAATCTGGTTGCACGAGTAAACACCTGTTGCTGAGGCACCAGTGACTTAAGTTCGTTGGAGCAGAAGCCATGAAAGTATTTGTAGAACAGGCAAAGGGAGGTCACATCTCGTCGGTGGGGAAGTAGCTGTAGTCGAGCCGCCAAGTCGGTACTTATCACATTACGTTTATTATTAAAGTAAATGGACACTGAGGAGTGTAGGTTCGTATGTCAACAGAACGTCCTAATGTTTACTAGGTCTTCTCTGATTCTTATTAATATTTCTAAATAAAATATTGATATTTGTTGCTTGAAATTGGGGTTAATTGTGTTTAGTCGTTGGCAAAATTGCATTCTTCTATGGTGTGAATAGCACGAGACAGAGATACAAGTGCGTATTGTCAATAAACAACATGGCTGCTCGTATATCTCCATGAAAATGTTTCATTTATTTCCTAGTCAACATTGACTCTAAAATCTTAGGAATGTAACTAATTCTGATACGTTTTACGTAAATCAGAATGAAAACATATAATCATGTGAGCGATTCGAAGAGAAAGTGGTCAATAAATTAAACTATCATAGCGATTTTAAAGAGATTAATTTAATTTAATTTTTTTTAAATTGTCTTGAAAGACACATTACTGACTGGGCAGAAGATTTTCCCGCAGTGGTTTGATATTACTTTCGGCATTAGACTGGTTGCCAACCAAGGCTATAGAACCCAATCTGTCCTGCCATTTAACCCATAGCTGTAGGCAGAAGAAATGGATTAATATATTTTCCATGAGTATTTGCGCATAAGTGAATGCAACAATTTCAACTGGAATTCGAACTCTGCTCTCCGTTCCGAGCCGATATCCACTGCCCCACAACGCATATCAACGGGTGTTTGAGGTTAAGATCTTCGGCAAACAGTTCATGGAAAAAATGTTTCAGAAGAACAGATTTTCCCTTGACATCGCTATTATTATCACTTCTCGGCAATGTTTATTGTTTTTAAAAGCAAAGATTAAATTTTTTAGAAGGTTCTATATTTTCTTATTTTCTTACTTTTTGTAAATAAACATTTGAAAAAGATGGTTAATTTAAGTTTTTTTTTTGTTTACTGAATAGAGCAGCGAGCAACTCAGTGTTGAAAATTCATAAATTAGGTCGTTGAAAGAAGATAATGGTTGAATCGAGAAAGGAAGAAGTTAATTTTGTAGCGATCCAGAAAGCACCTTCTCGGGAGATTGTTTTACAAAGTAGCGGTCCGTAGGAAGGAGCAGTCCAAATGAATCTTCCTTTTTCGCAAAGGAACAAAATAAGATTATTATATTATATTATATATGATTATATTATATTATATATTATTATATTGTATATTATTATATAATATATATTATTATATTATATATTATTTTTATTATTCTCTATTATATTATTATATTATGATATTATAAAAATATTTTATTATAATCTATAAATGTAAAAGGCAATCTGTGAGTCTGTGTGTGACTGTTCCCTATGCACGCCTACATTTTCTAAGCTACGCCATTTAAACTTTCTAGGGACACATATCTACAGGGAAGCCAGGTAAGCACATACTTTTTGAGTTTAAGTTCAGCAATTTTCCCTTTAGCACTTTTTAGCCAATGGACACGATTGTTAACATTTACTCCGTAAAACATCTAAGACCTAAGATGGTTGCTGAATTACGTCAGAGAAATCAAATCACACGTGTCAAACGCGACTAAATTTTTTTTTTTATTCCGACGTTTTAAAAATTCATTTGGTCAACAAAAAAATGTTAATATTTTTCCCCGTAATTTTGAAACAAAAGAAATATTTTTTAAAAAATGTTTTTTAAAATAAAAGCAAAAAATAAAAATAAAAAAGCGGGCTATGAGTCTAGTAATATAATATAATAAGATTGTTTCGACTCTGAAAAATTTAAAGTTAGCTTCTTATAGATTCTAAAGCCATTATATTATAAATGAGTGTAGACCTGTGACATCAAAAATGATGACAAAATATTTATATCGATATTCCGTCTAAAATGACAGCAACATATATATTGATGTACGTACTATTGAGTACCTTATATCAAGACAAAAGAAACAAAAAATATTCCCCCCACTGCATGACAGGATAGAAATATCTTCTCTACCATAATAAAGACCGTTATATATATATATATATATATATATATATATATATATATATATATATATATATAAGTATATATATATATATATATGAAACATAAATATGTTATATCATTACAAAAATAGCCATTTTGTAGCCATGTATATATATATATATATATATATATATATATATATAGTGTATCGAGGCAGTAGACAATTTTCTAAACATATACTGTTAAATATAAGAGACAATGAATGTCTATTCTGTTTAATCATGAGCCGTTCTTAACATCGTATTTTGGCTTTAATTACAATTGAAACATTTGGATAATTTTTTATTAAGATAGTTCTAAGCTTTCGGCTCACATGAGCCATCTTCAGGGAGGTTACAAGGACGTTAACATAAAAACATCCACCATCAAAGACGATTTTATCTTGTGATGACATTAATCTTTGCTAAGCAATGATAACAGTTACCAAAAAGCAAACACAGTTCTTAAATTTGTAATGAGGTTCTATGACGTCACACCGCGTGAGATCTCGAAATATTAACAGAAACATATATTGAAATGCAATGTAAAGTGTTATGACCAGATTTAAACGTGATTTTATTAAGTGTGGGTTGTTTGGATTTAATGTAGATGGCCTCCAATATCTGAAGGTTCTTTTTACTGTGTGTATGAGTGAGGATTATTGTATTGTTGACTAAAACCTGTCTGACATCTCCTGCATGGTTATGTTTTTCTAAGAAATATTGTTCAATTTTACTGTGATGAAAAAGGTGACAGGTAAGTTTACGGGAGAGCGTGGTTGTAGTAAAACCAATATATGTAGTGAGTTTATTATACAATCTCTGAACGGGGATGTAAATTGATACACTACATCTATTTTCTGTAGAGGATTTAGTGGTGTGGTTGTAAGGTTATTTGTAGCTTAGAACCAACTTAATAATGAATTATCCAAATGTTGGAGAATTTTTATCTTTATTTTCATCTGAAATTAAAGCCAAAATACGATTCATAATTACACATAATAGACATTCATTGTCTCTTATATTTAACAGTATATATATATATATATATATATATATATATATATATATATATATATATATATGACGTCATCATGTTGTCAACTAATAGAAATGAATTGAGTTCTCTCGGTGACTGGCGTCTGTATACACTGCTTATATACAAGACGTTAAAATTTCGCTACTCTGATGCCATACGCTTATGGGAGTAGAGAGTCTGACTGACACCAAATCGGTCGAGTTTCGATCCCGGCGAGAAGCAAGTGGATATATCTAGCCACACTGATGAGCTGTGATACAGTGAAATGGGCTTGTATGTGGATGACTAATATATATATATATATATATATATATATATATATATATATATAGGGCCGTAGCTGAGCCTAAAACTACCGGTCACAGAGAAAATTGCTCGGATTTATTAGTTGACAATATGATGACGTCATCCGTTTCCAGAAACTATGATTATTGCGGATTTTTTCGGCTATTCCCATAGAAATTAGGCACAGAACATGAACGAAAGCAGGAAATCGAGTTCGGACTTTCTGAGTATAACCAGTCTTTTCTCCCAAAATTAATAAATAAACAGTTTTTTACTGCGTTCATTCGGATGTTTTCTTAGTTTTTCTTTCTTTCTTTCTTTCTTTGTGAATTGTTTAGTTTGATTTCTGACGAAGACATTTTTCTTGCACGGATCGGCACGGACCCGAGCCCGGTGTGCCCGGTAGTCAGATACGGCTATATATATATATATATATATATATATATATATATATATATATATATCATATCATGTTCAGACGTTTTTTATTATTTTTTTTTCATATGTCTCAATGTAAGATAGTTAATAGTAAGTACATCATTATATATATTATATGTTTTAAAGTACGTCATTATATATATTGCCATGATTTTAGCAAGCATAATGATATGAATATTTTGCCATTATTTTTAATGGCATGGACCCACACCAATATATAGACACAAACATACATACATACATACACAGATATATATTCAAATAAATACACAACTGTCCTTATTATATATAAGGATTATGTATGAAGTTGTGTTTTTTTTTTACTCCCAGAATTTCGAAGTGCGTATTATACGCAGATATTTACAATACCTTGTAAGCATATATAAAGCTAAGTGATAAATCCTTAGTAATTCTTCAGTTTGAAATCACAAAATCGAACCGAAAATAGTTTTCTTTTATTGGTTTTACTTTTATATACTTTATTTTATTCTCTAATCGCCAGTGGTATTGAAAAATTTGCTAGTGTGCAAACAAGTGGAATGATGCCATTGACGAAGGTATTGTGCTAACCCTTCTCCCGGCACCCCGACCCTCTACAATCAATGTTCTACCTCACCAGAGGCGCAACGCGATACACACTGCTAAACCGATTCCAGATCTCCATAGAAGGCACATCTCGAATAACAGAGATCTCTCAATGGATTTATATCTCCGAACGTAGTCAATGAAGCCTTCTGTTGTCACAATGACATTTTACCTCTTATCTCAGCTGCGAGGCTTTAGCTCTTCACGTACCCTGTTGAGGCCGACTTCTTTCTTTTTCTTTTTTTTTTTTTTTCGTTTCTTTGTATCCAAGACTCATTTTTGGCTATTCAGAACATGACGTGCAAACTGTAAACGCGAATGCTGGCTTACAGTGCAGTGGAAAGTTAAGTAGTTTTAAAAGCCATTTACGTAAAGTTCGCTTGCAATACGATGCTCCTTAAAACAGGTTTTGTGAAAGACGCCGAATCACGAGAAACCATTCATCGGCAACCATAGGTTTAAATCCTGTTTAAGCTTCAGTTACATTTCTTGGCGTTCACTTCTGTGGCTAATTAGTGGCCTACATGCAGCACCAAAATAGATTCTATCAGGTAATCGCCTCTGAGACATCTTCATGCCCTTTCACATCTCCCTGTCTTTTGTAGCTCTTAACACCCTTTCTCTTGTTACTACTCCCAAGCCCTGATCAAGACCATCAAGTATAACATGCGTTGCTTTGCTCTGTCTCTCTTTCTTTCTATACGTCTTGTGGATATCAGATTCTCCAAGCCCTCCTTCCTCATTACAGGTCCCAGAAACTTGTTATCTTTTCCTGTTGTTAAGCATGACACCTCCTTATCTCTTGTAATAACTCTTAACCCTCTAGGGCCATTCGTATCATATTTGATACAGTATTTCCCTATAACGAAACATTTGGTATTTCCCTATAAGGAAACATTTGGTATTCATTGACTGAGCAGTCAGTACTGCTTTCATTTGAAATTTATAAAATATTTCTCTTAACCCTCTAGGGCCATTCGTATCATATTTGATACAGTATGAAAACAAGCCTTGAAAGAAATATTTTCCTGAAAAATTTTTTAAGAGAAAAATTTCAAATGAAAGCAGTACTGACTGCTCAGTCAATGAATACCAAATGTTTCCTTATAGGGAAATACCAAATGTTTCCTTACAGGGAAATACTGTATCAAATATGATACGAATGGCCCTAGAAGGTTAACACCCTTTCTCTTGTTACTCCTCCCAAGCCCTGCTCAAGCCCAACAATGTCATGCATTTCTTTGCCTTGTCTCTTTTTCTCTTTATACCTCTTGTGGATATCAGATTCTCCAAGCCCCACTTCCTCATTAAATGTCCCAGAAACTTCAGCTGTTTTTTCCTGATGTTAAGTATAAATTTCTTTCTCGTTTGCATCCTTGCCAAAACCTTGTCATTGCTAACATGTTCGGTCCATGGTATCCTCAGCATCCTTCTGTAGAACCACATTTCGATTGCTTTAAGTCTTTAGGTCATATATGATCAGGTTGTCTAGCATTCCCTGCCATATTTAAGAACGGACATCACATAATATTCCAGTAATCTCTTCTTTGTTTCCAATGAAATTTTCCTTTCTCTTAATACTCTACTCAGCTTCTGTAATGCATCCTTGGCCATGCCAATACGCATTCGGATCTCAGTGTCGTACTTTCTTTCCTCTATTAGAACACTTCAAAGAGATTTAGATTTCTGTACTTGTTTGATTTAAAGCATTCCCGACTTGTAGTTATTATTTTGGGGTCTAAGTAATGACGATGCATTCAGTTTTCTTATAGTTAATGTTCAGTCCCTTCCTTTAGCTTTCTTTAGTTACCTTCTGTAGGAGATCTTGTAGTTTTTTTCCGTGTCTGCTATCAGGTGCTGAGATAGTTATTAAGCATATAAAAACATTTTACATATCCTGGATGTGGTCGATTAGAGCTCTCCATAACTTCCTCTTCTTCGTAGCTCCAAAATCATTTTTTTCATTTGTATACCACCTGCTCTTCAAACCATTTATAAAATCTATTTGAGTCGAATAGCCGATGTTTATTTCTGTACCAATTGGGTTCAGTATTCCTTGTGAGTGTCAAGTACTCCGAGCTCTCTTTCTTCGAGTTAATCTCTTTTTGATTTTAATTAAAAGAACTATTTATTTAATTTCATATATATATATATATATATATATATATATATATATATATATACTATCCTAGGTTTTAAACACGACTCTGAGTTTCATGCATTATGCAATCAGCAGGTGCCTATTAAGAACTGACCGTTTATCTCAGTCAATCCTTCTTATAGACATGTTCCGTTTAGGGTATTCTTTGCAGAGTACATTTCAATTATGGCAGGGGCGATGTCACTCATGAAATAAAAATAATAATAAATTAAAGAGAATGTGCCTTAAAACAGAAAAAAAGCAAATGAAAGAGAAACTGTCTTCGAATAACCAAGATGTTGTTATGCTGTAAAGATTTGAAATGTTAATGTACAGAAAGTTAATTTATAAATATAATCGCACAGCCGTCTTTTTTTATATATACACTACCGACCATATTTATTAGGCGACCCCAGTGTTTAAAAAAATTATGTATTTCATACTATTTTAAGTATTTATTGCCAAGTGAATAATTGTAAATAAAAAAGTGGTCCTTTTGTTAATACTGCACAATAACATGTGCATCAAATGCATTTATAAATATCTAATAATTACCTATATTGCAGTATTATCAATGAAAGAATGAAGAAACTTTAAGGTGATTCGAACGAATTTATCTTTGCTTCCTTGCCTTGGAAAATTTTGCAAAGTAATAATAACAAAAGAACCATTCTATTTTCATTTGGCAATAAATACTAAAAATAGTATGAAATACATCATTTCTTTAAAAAAAACAAAAAAAACAAACTAAGGTTGCCTTATAATTATGGCTAATATTGTAGATCCTAGGTTTTAAACCCGATTCTCAGTTTCATGCATTATGCAATCATCAGGTGCCTATTAAGAACTGACCGTTTACCTCAGTCAGTCAAGTGCCATACGTAACACACACTTCGGCGATCATGTCTCGAAAGAGACATGACTGACTGGTCAGAAGACTTTTCTCGCCGTAGGTTGCCATTACTTTCTGCGCTAGGCTGGTTGCCCAGCAAGGCTACAAAACCGAATCTGTCCTGTTATTTGACCCATAGCTAGAGGGAAGAGATGGATTAATAACTTTCCAAAGGTTATTTGCGCGTAAGTGAATGCAACGAAATCAACTGGAATTCGAATATCCACGGCAATACATCTCACATCTGACCCGTTACCTAAATTTTGCATTTATTATTAAATGTACAATTATTTTAGCATACCCGATTTGTAATTTATAGCAACCTTAACTTTAGCAACACTTATATCTTAAATCAAACAGTTACAAAAATTTAAATACCTAGGAAGTGTTCTAACAGAAGATGGAAAGTGCGACACAGAGATCCGAAGGCGAATTGGCATGGCGAAGGACGCGTTCCAGAAGTTAATTAGAGTATTAAAGGACAGGAAAATTTCACTAGAAACATAGAAAGAGTACTGAATTGCTCTGTGATGTCAGTGCTTCACTATGGCAGTGAATGCTGGATAATATCATTAAAGATGAAGGAAAAATTTTAAGCAATAGAAATGTGTTTCTACGGAAGGATGGATCGTGCATGTGAGCAATGATGAAGTTTTGGAAAGGATGGAAACGAAAAGAAAATTAATACTGAGCATCAGGAAAAGACAGCTGAATTTCTGGGACATGTGATGGGGAAGGAGGGCTTGGAGAACCTGATACTAACAGGTCAGGTAGAGGGGAAGAAAGATATGGGAAAGCAGCGGATAACATATTTGAAGGGCCTGAGCAGGTGAATGACAGAACGAGATTGCGTGGTTAACAGGAGAAGGAGTGCTAAGAGCCACCAGGGATAGGGAGACATAGAATACCACGATCGCCTACATCCTGAAAGAAAAATACACAGAGAAGAAGAAGAATACCTTAAATAATCATTCGAATCAAAACACCGTCTGTTCATTTGTATGTGTGTATATCAGCATATATTTATTTATTTCGTTTAATTTTACTGTTTTCTATTTATTATTTTTTCAATTCCTTTTAATTTGTTAATTTCTGTTTTTTTTTTTTTGCTTTCTTTTACTTTATTTTCTTAATCTTTATTCTTCTTTTATGTGCCCTGTCCCTTCAGGTCATAGGCGATCATGGCTTTCCATGATTCCCTATCTCTGGTGGCACTGAGCGCACCTTCTGTTACACCATACAATCCTCGTTTTGTCATCCACCTGATTAGGTCCTTCAAAAGTGTTATCCGTTGCTTTCCCCTGTCTCTTTTTCCCTCTATCTTGCCTGTTTGTATCAGATTCTCTAAGCCATCTTTCCTCATTGCGTGCCCCAGGAACTTCCTGATGCTCAGTATTAATTTCCTTTTTATTTCCATCATTTCTAAGACCTCATCATTGCTCACATGCTCGATCCATGATATTCGCAGCATCCTTCTGTAGAACCACATTTCAGTTGCTTCAAGTTTTTTCTTCATCTTTGCTGATATTGTCCAGCATTCGCTGCCATGTTGAAGGACGGACAGCACATAGCAATCCAGTACTCTCTTCCATTTTTCTAGCGAATTTGTTCTCTTTCTTAATACCTTACTCAATTTCTGGAATACTTCCTTCGCCATGCCAATTCGCTTTTGGGTCTCTGTGTCGCACTTTCCATCTTCTGTTATAACACTTCCCAGGGATTTACATTTTTGTACCTGCTTGATTCTAGTATTCCCGACCTGTATTTGCCATATTGGGCTGCCTTTTTTACTGATGACCATGCATTCGGTTTTCTTGCAGTTTATTTGTAGTCCTTTCTTGTTACTTTCTTCAGCTACCTTAATGAGCTAGTTTAATGAGCCATATAACAAAACTGATCGTCCGAATCCTGATGAATAGAGCAAGAAGCAGAATCAGGCCAGAGATAGGACAAGAACAGTGTGGTTTTGTTTAAGACACTGGAACAAGGAATGCCATATTTATGATTAAGATGCTCTCTGAAAGCGCAATACAAATGAAGACGCCATGCTTCCTTCGCCATGCCATTACGCTTTTGGATCTCTGTGTCGCACTTTCCATCTTCTGTTATAACACTTCCCAGGGATTTATATTTTTGTACCTGCTTGATTCTAGTATCCCCGACCTGTATTTGCCATATTGGGCTGCCCTTTTTACTTAATCATGTTTGTAATTTTTATACTATATTTTATTCTTGGGAAGATAAATTCATTCAAACGCTTCATCCCCAATATAAACAAACTAGAGGCGTCCCCTGAAACGTTTGATTTATAAAGATCGGACCCTGAAATATTAACATTTTTTTCTTTTTTTTTTTTCTTTTACAATTTCAATTTTCTATTGTATTTTTGGCTTTTGGTATAAACGTAACTAAATTATATATGTAATAAATAAAAATATTCGCACACCGGATTTATACCTGATAACGACCTTAACATAAGGAAAGCTAATGCCTAAAATAATAATTCATATCGCAAAAGGTCAGTTCTTAATATGCACATGATGATTGCATAATGCATGAAATTCTGAGTCGTGCTTAAAACGTAGGATATGTATATTTATTAGTATATATTTTTTGCTCTGTTATACTGTATTGAACGCTGTTCTATTAACACCTGATAAATATTTATATATTGATGTGTAACTGCGCGTAATCACACACACACACATATATATATATATATATATATATATATATATATATATATATATATATAATTACGAAAATGTGTATCATTCTGCAGGATTCGAACCTGCGATTCCCATCTACAAAGGGGAAGCTACCATTTAATCTGGCAACGTCTTAGACCTCTTGACCACGAATGACCTCTAGTCTAAATGGTAGCTTCCCCTATGTGGATAGGGGTCGCAGGTTCGAATCCTGCCGAATAACACACATTTTCGTAATAGAAATTTATCGTAAATAATCAGGTTAGTAAATATAAATATATAATAATGTTTAATTAAAAAACAGAATATCTACTTAAATATGAGTATCGATCAAAAATAATGTTCAAACAAATCATTTCAAATTGTTGGTTGTTTATAACCAAGTTTCGTTAATCTTCGTTAATTTCCGTAGCATGTTTATATTTGTTGACATTGCGATACATTTCAGAGCAAATTATGTTATATAGGCTTGATTAAAATCTCGTTTATATATATATATATATATATATATATATGAATTGTTTGAACATTAATTTTTATTACGAAAATTTATCGTAAATAATCAGGCCGGTGGAAATACATATATAATACTGTTTCATTAAAAACAGAATATCTACTTAAATACGAGTATAATGTAAAAAATAATGTTCAAACAATTCATTTCAAATTGTCGGTTGCTTATAACCAAGTTTCGTTAAAATTCGTTGATTTCTCTAATATATATATATATGTTTAGTTAAGCAGCAAATGTTCTTTTAGACATGTCAGATTAAATAAATTGCAAACATTATGTCAGCTTATTTTTAATAAAATCCGTTCATAGTAACGTATAATCTTTCGCGTATTATAATTGAAAGATGTCAAAAATAAGCTATAACGTTGACAGATCTTATTATCAGTCATTTCTTAAGGTACCCATTTACATTCAAACTCTTTCCGAGATCAACTTCATGGGGTGTGAGTTATGGTAACAAAAAATAAACGCAAAACTGATTGATGACAACTATCCTAAACTAAGAAAACAACAAAAGCAAGCAACTGATTCTCGAGGCAATAGTCATTAAAACACTTAAGCCGTCAATTAATAGAGTCAGCTGTGAATACTGTAGTAATGTTCTAAAATGCTTGTAAAAAGAACAGTTTTTTCATATTATAACATATAAAAAACTTCCATTTTGTATAATTTTCATGTTCTAATGAACGCTAGCAATTTGTCAACCGTTATATTTGAAGCAGAAAAAATACAGCAATTTCTAGCAAATCAGTTTTGCGGTTATTTTTTGTTACCATAAATCACACCCCTGAAGATGATCTCGGAAAGAGATTGAAAGTACTTGGGTTCATTTTTGACGTCTTTTAATTATAATACGTAAAATAATATCCGTGAGTATGAACGGATTGTATTAAAAATAAGCAGACATAATGTTTGCAATTTATTTTATATATATATATATATATATATATATATATATATATATATATATACCCGTACGTATATAAAGAAAAATGAAGTTTTAAAAGTTACAGGCAGTTTGAGGTAACGTTTTTGGATCGATAGGAATTTTCTTTTCGGATGGCAAGAGCTTGCTGAGGTCATTTTTAAAACTGTAACTGGTCGAGGATTTTGCTCTCTGGAAAAGATTCTCAGGCCACGTAGGCGATGTTATGTGGGCGGAGCGTAGCTTAAAACGTCCTTGGATCCACAGCCATTTTCAGGCTGGGATATATTTTTAAAACCTTTGAATCTCTGATTACGTGCCTTGACATCGGCGGTTGTTTGAGCTTGGCGTAAAGACTACCGTAATAAGACCCTTCTCCTAAATTCTTCTCCATTTCTAGCTGCCGTGCACGCACCTCCACCTGTGTTCGGAACACAGTTCGGCAGTAAAATCTTCTCAGAGTATAATCCGCTTTGCCTGGGATCATTGCATCATGGGTAATATTTACTGTGCCCCTATCTCATGCCGATAAAATCGATTTTGTAGCACTGTAAAGATCAATTGTAACCTCTGCAATGGTAGTTGGCAAATGGGGAAAAAAAACTTGTAAAGGAATAATAACTCCAGAGAAAATATTATTGGTTGTATGCATTTTTGTTTTTTTCATGGTTTTGATAAATTATGAGTCAGACGTTCATTTTATAAATTTTAGACGATAGTTCTGCTCACGAAATCCTATTGAATACTCTTAAGTCATAAGCAAAATAAAAAAAGTGCTCGGTACCACACAAGGTGGTAGAGCTAAGTATAATCAATATCTTGGTTGTTCCTGAAGCCTGAAACCGGCTGCGACTCGAGTTTCATGCATGTATGTGCAATCGTCAGGTCGCCGGAATGACAGGCTAAAAAACTCGGGAATATTCATAACCCAGAAGAGCATATATATATATATATATATATATATATATATATATATATATAAACAAAACTGGTTATAAACAACCGACAATTTGAACATTATTTTTGATGATTGTATTTAAGTAGATATTCTGTTTATAATCAAACAGTATTATATATTGATTTCTACCGACCTGATTATTTACGATAAATTTTGTTACGAAATATGTCATTCGGCCGGATTCGAACCTGCGATCCCTATCCATATAGGGGAAGCTACCAGGTGATCTGGCGCGTCTTAGACCTCTCAACCATGAATGACGATCAGTCTTAACGAAGTCAAATTATAACACAATTTTCGATTCATCGTAATTACCATCTCTGCTATGGAATTTGGAAACAAAAATTTCGGTAGCTGAAAAGAAAAACAACTAAATATTATGGAACAACACAAACATTAATTTTTCAAAATAAATTTCATCATACCAATCTGCCAGCATTCAAATGTGTCAGATACCAGTTTGCTGGCTTTGAAAAAAAAACTGTAAGTTAACTTCCTTCACTCCATCAAAAATGTTGAATCGCAGGGTGTGGAGTGAGTGCGCCATTGAGCAGAATAAAGCATCGTCACTCGTAGCGGCTGAATGATAGACGTGAGAGAACCTGAACAGCTTCAATCTGCCAACCTGGCCGTGTGTGTTCTCGCGTTGTCATGCTGAAACAAAATCCGGCCTCGGTTGACCAAAGCAGGATGCTGCTGCTTTAGTTTGCCGTACACGCAATCGAGCTTCTGTCAATAGAATTTAGTGTAGAAGGTGCAACCGTGTAATACAGTTCTTCTTGGATTTTTTACAAGAGAATGGTTAAATTTTGTTCCTTTTCAATTCATCAGTGAATCAGAATCAACCTGTATATATATATATATATATATATATATATAGGTTGATCCGTTCGAGAAGGTCTAATCAAAGCCGATGTCCAAAACGATTTCAGGAATGTTGTTAATTGGGGCAAATGTTGCCTTGTTAATTTTAGCGCTTCAAAAACTAAACTTCTTTCCATTGACCATCAGAGAGACCCTCTCTCTGCCTTCCATTATCATGTCTAATGCTAACCTACATAAAAGTGATTCGTTGCGCCTTCTAGGCCAAAATTTCTGAGCTGACACAAAGTGGAAAGACCATACTGAATCCATTGCTAGTTCAGCTGCTCAGAAATTTGGTTCACTGTCTCGCGCGTGAACATTTTTCTCTCCAAAATTTATCATACATATCTATATGTCCACTATTCGATCATGCTTAGAATATTGTTGCCACATATGGTCCGATTATCTTGTTAAATTGAGCACCTTCATAAAATCTAAAAAAGAACCTGCAACAAGATTGGTCCTGATCTGGCAGCTCGGCTTCAGTTGCTTTCCCACCGCCTTAAGGTTGCCTCTCTGTGTCTTTTTTGTAAATAATTTCATGGTAATTATTCGGATGAAGTCTTAGTTATAGTACCTAGACGCTTTTTTTTATATTTAAGCCCAGTACTAGGTGAATTTCTAAGCGCCGCTTAGATGTGGTACAAGGCCGAAAGTATGGGGCACCAAGTAAGGATCGAACTCACTTCTCAGTTGTAACTAAGTCAACTATCCGTCTGTGCATGGAGTATTGCTGCCATTTATGGTCAGGCGCCCCTGCCGTTCTCCTAAGGAGAGTCTGTAATGTGATAAGTACTGATCTGGCGACTCGACTGCAGCCACTTCCCCATCGTCGAAATGTGGCCTCCCTTTCTCTGTTCTATAAATACTTTCATGGCTTCTGCTCGGACGAGCTTAAGTCACTGATGCCTCCTCAACAGGTGTTTACTCGTGCAACCAGACTGGCAACTGGGTCCCACCCATTCACAGTCAGGTTAGCCAAATGCAGACGACAATTCTACTCCTGCAGCTTCTTCTCTCGCACTTCCCGCCTGTGGAACTCGCTCCCGTATTCTTGCTTTCCTGACGGCTACAACCTCCAGAAATTTAAATGCAAAGTCAATACTCATCTACTAACCACTGGACTCTAGCTCTCTCCCCACCCCTGTATAACCTTCCCTTTCTCTCCACCTATGTATCTGTCATCGCACCTGCTTTCTATTGTTCCTTTCTAACTAGTTTGTACTCCTCACTCTTTTCTAATTAATCTTTTCACATTTATGTAAACCCCTGCACATCAGTGGCGTTTCCGCCTTGCTCGGGGTGAAATGATTAAAAAAAAAACTAATTCTAGCGAGACAAGCTTGCTAACCATTATAGCACGCCGGGGTGTCTAGTACTAGACTGACGTCGAGATCTCAAGTTGAGCTGGCTAGATGTAAATTTTACAATAATAATTTCTTTTCTCGCACATCTTGCTTGTGGAACTAACGTCCGGCTCCATACTTTAATCTTTCAAAATTTAAATGCAATGTCAATCGCTCTTTGCTGTCCTTCTGATTACTATTTCCTCTTCCCACACATTATTACTGCTTCTGTTTATAAGATTACCACATCGAGTAGCACCCGTGTCTCATATTTATACTCACTTAATGGAATTTCTAAACAGAAGAGGTTATTTACAAAGCAGAGGTACATGATATACATGGGCCAAGAAAACATATTTGGGGTCTACTAAAAGTATTTTTAAAAACAGATAGAATAATCATTAATTTATATTTTTTCACTGAAAAACCTCAAAATTTTTACCAAACAGGCTAGCCACGTGTAGAAATTAAAAAACGACCCTGATATACCTCTGAGCATAGTGAAAATAGCCAAACCATACAACGGTGGCAATGTATGCAGATTACACCAGGAGAAAAAATTAGCTATAATGTTGTTCCCAGAACAAAACAAAAAATGACCAAATTAAAGATATTAAATTATGTCCAGGTGTAATCATACCTATAATGACATACTAAGATCATACAAACATGAATAAAAGAATTGTAAGATCTTTGAATAACGCCTCCTCAATTTTTAAGCTGTTCGTTTGTTTGAAAATTCCATTCGCGCGTTTGCAAATATTCCTGTTCATGCGTTTGAAAAAAAATAAATCTATATATATATATATATACTACCGGTCATAATTATTAGGCAACCCCAGTGTTTTAAAAAATGATGCGTTTCATACTATGTTTTAAATATTTATTGCCCAGTGAATAATTGTAAATGAAAAAATGGTACTTTTGTTAATATAGCACAATAACATGTGCATCAAATGATTTTATAAATATTTAATAATTAACTATATGGCAGTTTCATTAATGAAAGAATGAAGAAAATTTTTGGTGATTTAGACTAGTCCATCTTCGGTTCCTTGCAAAGTAACACAAACAAAAGAAACATTCTATTTTTATTTAGAATTATCCACTTGGCAATAAATACTAAAAATTGTAAAAAATATTGCATGAAATACATCATTGTAAAAATTGTATGAAATACATCATTTCTTAAAAAAAACAAACTTGGGTGGCCTAATAATTATGGCCGGTAGTATATATATATATATATATATATAGATATATAAACAGGAAAGTCTGTATATATATATATATAACAGAAAACATATATATATATATATATATATATATATATATATATATATATATATATATAAACAGGAAAGACTGTATATATATATATATATAAATATATATATATATATATATATATACGGAACTACACACACACACACACACACACACACACACACACACACACACACACATATATATATATATATATATATATATATATATATATTATAATCGTGTTGCCGAAGGCAGGCATTTTTTCTGCAACTGTTGAGCAGGTGGTTACATAGGACGTAAGTTATGTGCAAGAGTGCGAGGTTACAGGGGGATGCCAGGAAGAGGGAAGGAGAATAATTAGAATACTGATGAGAGTGGAGTGGACGAAGAAAGGAGTATCAGAGATAGATCGAGAGAGAGAGAGAAAAAATGCAAGTTAGTGAGAGAGGAGATGACATTTGACTTTATATTTGAAATCTTGAAGACTGTAGCTGTCGGGGAAGCAAGTAAACGGAAGTGATTTAAAATTTTAAAAATTATTTAAAAATTCCACAGACGGGAAATGTGAGAGAAGAAGCTGATGGAGTAGAATTTGCATTTACAAATTATTGGTTTCACAGTAAAAGGGTTGGACCTAGTTGCTAATCTTATGATTCGAGCAAATTTATATATGGTGGGTACCAGTGAGCTAAATTCATCTGAGCAGAAGCCATGAAAATATTTATAGAAGAGATACAGGGAAGCCACATTGCGCTGGTGAGAAAGTGGCAGTATCTAAGCTGCCATGTCGGGATCGATCACATTACTGATTCTCCGTTGGATTTTGTCAAGCACCCCTAGGTGGATAGCAGGAGCTCCCGACCAGATATGGCAGCAGTATTCAATGCACGGGCGGATGGTAGATTTGTATATTTGCAGGATTGTTTCTAATAACCAATAACGGATCCTGACTGCCGTATTCATACGTTTTTATTCATTTATCAGCCGGCTAGTAACAGTTATGCGTGCAAAATAGGTTCTAGCACTTTCTTCCCAGTGTAGTCCTATATATATATATATATATATATATATATATATATATACATACATATATATTGTTGATTTATGGTGACGTTTTTATATAATTTTTCAGAGGATCTTATATTTTTCTTTTCAGAACATAAATTATATAAAGTTTGTGCAAATATTTTATTTTTCCAAGCAATTTCGGCGATACTTTCAATCATAATCAAGGATGAATTTAATTTTATTTTTAACTGAATATATAAATTATTTGGTGTACGTTTGTAAAGTATTAGGAATGGCTTAGATTCCAAACACGGTGAGCAGATTACGGCCGTGTTCATAGTTGATACCGTCTAGTGTTGGCTTTTTTTAATTAGCAGCTATTTGTACCACACCAAAATTTTTAGTGTGGCAAGCCAGCGGGTAGCGATTAAAATTCAGCCAGTGTGTGTGTGTGTGTGTGTGTGTGTGTGTGTGTGTGTGTGTGTGTGTGTGTGTGTGTGTGTGTGTGTCTCCATGTCATCGAATTCAATCTACCCTGATTTGGGAATTCAAAATTTTCCTTCATTTAGACTGGTTTTCAATCAATGCAGCAGAGCCCAGTCTACGCTATTATTTAACGAAGGGAGATGTGTATTCTTTACTTTTACTAGTATCTGTGTGAAAGTGAATTCTACCAAATCAAGCAGAATACAGAGGCATTAACTATTACACTCTTGTGACACATCCATTATCATGATTAGTGTTTTTATTTGAAGTTTTTTTTTTAATCGTGTCGCCCCAAGTCAGGCATTTTACTGCCACTCTTGTGCAGGAGGTTACGTCTAAGGAATGTCATCAGAAAGAGTGACAGGTTACAGGGGGTGTTAAGAAGAGGGTAAGAGAAGAATGAGAATACTGATGAGAGAGCGGTGAACGGGAAAAGGAGCATGAGAGAGAGAGCGGGGATGCAAGTTAGTGAGTCAGAAGATGAGTATTGACTTTACATTCGAATTTTTGAAGATTGTAGCTGTCGGGAAATGAAGTAAGCGGAAGGGTATTACACAAACGCGAAGTGCGAGAAAAGAAGCTGAGGGGTAGAATTTGTGCTTACAATTTATTGGTTTCACATGAAAGGTTTGGGGCCTAGTTGCTAATCTTGTGGCTTGAGTAAATTCATATATAGGGGGTACCAGTGAGCTAAGTTCATCGGAGATTGATATTTTGTTGTTGTTAACATTCATTCTGTCTTTATTTCTCTCTGTGAAAACGACACCAGTAAAAAAATGTTTTCAATTAAATCACAGAATAATACTGAAATTATTTCTGTGTTAAGGCGAATTAGATTTCAAGACCTTAAAGGGTTTTTCTTCAATTTTGTGTAACCATACCATAGACTTCACCGATTTTTCATATTCGTTTGGCCTTGATTTATCAAGCGTCCTCCTTCCATTTCCGTGGTCTTTCATTCGCTTTGTCGCCTTTCTCTTCATCTTCCATTTATGAAGTTGACAGTGTCAGTATGCTCTACGATTTTGACACGCAGCGCCGTCGTTAAATAAGCCGTGCCTGTATTTTCGACACGAGTCGAGGGTAGTGCGGAGAGGAAGTGGCGGGGAAATCGAGGAGGGAGGAAGTGAAGTAGCTCTTCGGCCGTCTTCTGAGGTCACATTTAGCCGCATTCACCAATGGTGCAGGAAATTAAGCTGTCAGGTTTCATGACGTCATTGCTGCGCAGCCAAGCAAAGCCTTATAAGAAACATTTTGCACCCAACTCACTGCCCCTCTCTATCTCTGTCTAGCACTTGATATTTTTGCTCTTTTCTCTTCGTTGTCTTTCTACCATTTATCTCTTTGGTCGACCTTTAACCTTCCTCTTTTTTTTATCTTCTACGTTCATAATCTTCAATGGCAATCTCTTTTTCTGTCTTTCGGTTTGTCGCTAGATTCTTTTCATTTTTGATCAAGGTTTTTTTAATGAAATTCACTTTCCTTTCGTTTTTCCTTATTAAACAGTTGTTTCTCTTCGTTCTTCACGTATTTTTTAAATTTCTTATGTTTTTGTTCTTTCGTCATTTTTCTTTATTTTCCCATAACCTTTGAGTGTTTATTTCTTTTCTTGCTTGTTTGTTACTTAAAGTCTTTTTCACTTTCTTTTTTGCGTTTTTTCTCGCCTTTTCTTGCATTCTTTCTCGACTTCTTTCTTTTAACATTCTTTCTCGCCTTTTTCTTGCATTCTTTCTCGCCGTCTTTCTTTTTACATACTTTATCGCCTTTTTCTTGCATTCTTTCTCGCCTTCTTTCTTTTTACATTCTTTATCGCCTTTTTCTTGCATTCTTTCTCGCCTTCCTTCTTTTTTGCATTCTTTATCGCCTTTTTCTTGCATTCTTTCTCGCCTTCCTTCTTTTTTGCATTCTTTCTCGCCTTTTACTTGCATCCTTTCTTATCAGTGGTGAACAAATAATTTAAATTGTTGTATTAAAAAAATGTAAGATTTCCGGAAGTGGCATGGCTCATGGAACAAGAATAATATACCCTAGTAATCAATTTTAGGGTTTTCTATTCAAAGTTCTTTCTTTGTTTATTTTTATCTTTTTTGTCTCTTCCTTTTTGTTATTTTGCTACTTTTTTATTCTTTCTTTCTTTCTTTCTTCTTTCCTTCTTTCTTTCTTTCTTTCTTAGATTTTTTCTTTCTTCTGTTTTCTTTTTCCATTATCTTCCTTTTACCACGACATATTTTTCTTCCATTTTAATTAAAATTTCTTTCTTTCTTTCTTTCTTTCTTTCGTTCTTCAATATTTATATTTTTTGTTATTTATATTCTTTCTTTCTCCTTTTTCATTTCCTTTCAATTTTTCTTTCGTTCATTCTTTCATTCATTCATTCTTTCTTTCTTTCTTTCTTTCTTTCTTTTCCCCATTACTCATTCTTTTTTATTTTCTTGTTTACTTTTCCTCACTTTCTTTAATATTTATCTTTCTTTTTACGTTACATATTAATATTTTATATATTTACTTTAATTTTTACTTTACTTTTTCCTTCATCCGTTTTTTTTTTACCTCATTTCATTCCTTGTTTTCTTTATTATTTATCTTTTTTCTATCATTACACAGTTTGAATTATTTCCTTTTTTAGCACTTTCTTTCTTAAATAACATCCACCATATTTTTCCATTGTTTCTGTTCATTTATTCTGTCACTGGACTAAACAAGCACTTCATTACATAGAAAATCTCCTTTACCCTGAAAATAACTTTAAAATAGAAAAATATTGAGACATAAGAAAAGCAAAAATTTCTGAACAAATGAAAGGAACCATTTTCAACGTTAAATAAGTTAAACATAGAAATAAGCAGTTCGACACAGTATAGCAGCCAATAGAGCCGAAGAAACGGCCATCTTTCACCTAGAATTGATGGCATTGATCGATCAAGAGGACAGTTAAAGCGATCCGCGTCTTCAAAACCTAACGAAAGTCAACAACGAACAAGCGTCTAACTTCCCGTCGCCTTCGTATTTTGAATTATGTGAGCTATTTACGCTTGCCTAAACATGTAATTTACTTGCAAACCCAGACAGGAAGATGGATGAACAATAATACAGTTTACGTAAAAGAATCAAACATCATATATATATATATATATATATATATATATATATATATATATATATATATATGCAGTATAAGCATATATATATACATGCAAACACGCGCATATATATATATATATATATATATATATATATATACCTTGTACAAACACACAAATATATATATATATATATATTTGTGTATGGTAATTACTGGTTACTGCGTGGTTCAGAGGCCGAGATTTAAATTTACAGTATTGACTGCATTGCTGTAGGTGGATAACAAATTTAGTGATTAAAAAATATGTGAGTAAAGGAGTTTCATCTGAAAAAGAATACATTACCTATCACTTTGTCTTGTCAACGACAGCAAAGCTTAATTTAAGCCTCCTTGAAATAATAAACTTCAACGGTAGTCATGACCCATTGTTCTTCGTCAGTCTACCACACCAGAAACACGAGGTTTTTGAAAATATGGCTGGCAATAAGAGAAAACGCCCAAATGATTTGATTTCTTTCTTTCTCAAAGGCCTTACACACACATTTTAGGAAGAATTTCAAGTTGTTTTGTCAAATAGTAACAAATAATTGCCAATACTATCTTCCATAGTACGCCACAATATTTGAAAAAAAAGCTTATTATTCCACTCGCCATATGCAGAATATTGCTTCTTCAATTTTACATTTAATCAATTCCTTGAGAAATGTTAATTCTTTAGACGACATAAAAACAGCTATATGGGTTCTTTGCTGGGAAACCATTGAAATTCTGGAAAGTCTGAATCTTTAATTTGAAGGAAAAATGGAGATAGGTTGTTCAACAATTCATATTGATTAAATATTAAATGGCATAATGTTGTTGTCTTTAATTTCTTTTAAACTCGGCATGAACTTTACTGCGAACCCAATGTATCTCGTGTATGATGCCTTAAAATTAGCTTAAAAATTACAGTACTGTGCAAAAGTGTTAGGACAAAAATAATTTTATATTTTATGAGGCATATTGACAGAAAATAAACAATTTAATTAAATTAAGTTTATTTGATTTACTCAACAAATGATTTAACAAGAAAAATACTTGTTACAAAATAAATTTAAGTTTTAATATAATAGCCTTTTGCTTTGATCACAGCCTTCATTCTGTCAGCTATTGAAATTACATGCTTCTTCAATGTATCTAATCGTATCTCCTGCCAAGCAGCTTGAATTTATTTCCAAAGTGTATCTTGTGAATTAACATTAGATTTATCAATTTTTTATTCAAAATATCCTATAGGATTGAGACCAGTGCTTTGTGGAGGTCAATTCAAATTCCAAAGCCTTCCTTCCTCTTCCCTTTTAGTTAAGTAATCAATATTTATTAGCAATTTACTTCTCTTTTTACCCTGTATCTGAATTTCAGTGAGGTTTTTAGGAAAATCACCGCTGTCTTAATACTTTTGCACACTACCGGTAGTGTGCAAAAGTGTTAGCACAGGGGTGATTCTAAAATTTATTTTGATGCCTCATAAAAGATAAAATAGTTTTATCCTAATACTTTTGCACCGTACTGTAGTACTTAAAAGGTCTCCTGATGCACAAGTATATAACTATTCTGTTGTAATGTATGGTTACAAGCGAGGAAGGAGGTGGGTGTATTGATTTTATTTAAGCACTAAACGACAGAAACCGTTAATATTGAACATTTTTGTATCAAGAATAGTCAAACGAATGTCATATAAATCCTGATTTTCTTTGTTCTTTTATCTAAAATAATAATCATTTTTTTAATTTGATTTTTTTATCCATGTTAAAAGTTTATTTTCTTTTCTTTCAGGTAAGTGTCCATTTATTGTGTTGAAATTTCTAAGCCCTTTCAATGAAGTATGCGACCCGAGAAAACTCAAGGTCGGTAATCGTTTCTTTTTTTCTAATCTCTCACTACGTTACCAAATCGTTAGCTGTCCCGACTGATTAAAGAAATGGATAAGTAAATATATAAGCCCAAACGATAAATTCTAAACCAAATATTACGTATTTAATTTCCATAATTCTTTAAATATATATATTTCATTTAGGAATTATTGAACTTTGCCATTTTAAAATAGGTTGATTACCATTAAAAAGAGAACATAAGAGACTGGGCTTATTTAAAGGTTTTTATTATAATCAGGAGAAAGAGTAAATGTTTAACTTGTAGTGTTATGGCGCTGAAATGCCGTGAGGGGAAGTGAAGTTCAATATTAACTTTTAAATATAGGAAATTCATTAAGCTAAAGTGATATGAATGTAATATAATAATTATTAACAAAATAGAATGGATTTAAAATAACTAAATATGAATATATATGTTTATATACAAGAGAAAAATTTATAGTATATGATTTTCAGAAAGTTTAACTGGTGAACAGTTAAACAAATAAAAGAAAACAAAAACATCGTAAACAAATATACGACTAGTTTAAATATAAACTTTATACTCTCTATGTAAAATTTATAATGTAAGTATATATATATATATATATATATATATATGTGTGTGTGTGTGTGTGTGTGTGTACATATATAATATGCATGTATAATATATACATTTATGATATATATATATATGATGTGTATACATATATATATATATATATAATGTGAGTATATGTATACGTATATATATATATATATACAATACGTTTATATATAACGTGTATATATAAATATGTGTATAAAGTTTATATATATGTATATGTAATATATACATGTATATATAATGCGTATATATCTGTACATACATGATGTATATATAATGCGTGTATATGTATATATATAATGTGCACGTATATATATATATAAAGTGTAGGTATATATATATTATGCATGCATATATAATATGCATATATAATATGTGTATGCATATATATATGGATGTATATATATATATATATATATGGATATGTACATATATTCTTACGTAATTTCTATTGTATACATACATTTTATATATATATATATGTATATATACATATGCATTATCTATATGTACATATAGATGTATATACTTAGATATACACAGGTATATATATATATATATATATATATGTATATATACATATGCATTATCTATATGTACATATATATGTATATACGAAGATATACACAGATATATATATATATATATATATATATATACATGCATATATACATATGCATTATCTATATGTACATATATATGTATATACGTAGATATACACAGGTATATATATATATATATATATATATATATATATATACAATGACATGAGATAAAGAATGTGGACAATAAGAAAATGAATTTCAAAATTAATTACACATGATATCATTTTATGTACTACATTTATATACACAAGTATAAGTAAAATTTACCTACATAAAACATAGATATATATGTGTGTGCATGTGCTTGTGTGCTTGTGTGCGTGTAGAATATAAGATATAATTAATATTATATCTGTTAAAGGAACACAATAGTAAATGCAATTGAAAAACATGGCTAACGTGTCTCGTCCTCTGATCGACTCTTTCAAGCAATTTATTCTTCAATAAATATTGTTAAACAAATGTAAAAATATTAGTTTTTCAACATTTTTAAATTTAAGCAATTCTCCTAAATATTCCTTAGATTAAATTAAAAGTACAAATAAATTATTGAAGATACTAAGAGAGCTAATTCAGTATCTGATAATCAAAATGTTGAGTTACTTTTCTTATAAAGTAATTAATATTTTTATGATTTGAGTTTTAGATTCATATATTCATTTAAATACCAGTAGGTTGTGTATTTAAACGTTTTCTTTTAAATTTTTAACATTTTTATAGTCATGTGTGTTGGCTTGGGAACGAGGTAATTCTTTCAGGAACAGAGATATATGAAAAAAACCGTGTCGCAGATTTATATTTTGGATAAGAGTGTATAGCGACACTCTTGAGAATTTTCTGTCTACGTAAGGTATTTCTTAATAAGTACGACATTCTTTAGATTAACGTTGTAGTTGAATTTATATGTATGTTTAACTAATGCATTTGATAAATTATTGTGTATATTTTGGATAAGATTGTATAGCAACACTCTTGAGAATTTTCTGTCTACGTAAGGTATTTTTAATAAGTACGACATTCTTTAGATTAACGTTGTAGTTGAATTTATATGTATGTTTAACTAATGCATTTGCTAAATTATTGTGTATAAGGTCCCTTTTGTATTCATAGATACATTTGTTTTTAAATTTTTACACCTTTCTCTAGCGAATTGTGTGGAGCATTTGTGGTAGTTTTTTTTTTTTTTTGCATATCTGCTTCAAGATTATTATTATGGATATTTTTGTCTATAATAGGTTTGGAAGTGGTTGTAATTGTTGTAATATTGTTAAGATAGACATATTAATGTATAATTAGGCAGTTGCCTTTTTTCAAACATCGTTCATTAAATACGACCGACAAGAAAGAGTTGATTAATTTTTTTATTAAGTTTTTCATCACCCTAACATTTTTCCGTTTTGTGGGTATCAATGAATATAAAAATGGTCCATAAATTTTACCATCCCAAGCGCTTCGACCACTTCTATATGCATTTTCAACGCTGTTTATGTCTTTGATGTTGTTACTTTTTTTCTCATCTTTTGACTGTTACGTAGTAATTGTTTTCTTTTTGAAAAGGAAGCGTTCATTCAAAGCTCTTAGAAGCTCGCACGACTGGAAATCGCCTGAGCATCTTTTTATTTAAAAAGAAAACATTCAGAACAAGATTCCACTATTAAATAATGTAATTTTGATGGTAGGAGACTAGTGTTTGTTATTTAGGGTCTCACGAATAGCGAAATATTTCTGACATTGTCATTTATATAGAATACTAGTGTTTTAGTTGAGAATTTTCCTTCGAAGTTCTTGCAAATTTGGAGTTAATAAATGCTTTTTTATGGCACTTTGGTTGATAAGAGACATGTAAGGTGTTTGATCAAGGAGGTGGTTGTGTGTCTAATATAGGTAATTAATTTGTGATCATCAACCTTACATTATTGATAAAAAGATTAATTGAATCTTTTCCTTGTCGGTCGTATTTAATGAAAGACACACACACACACACACACACACACATATACATATATATATATATATATATATATATATATATCAGATAAAATTTATGCAACATATGAAAAAGGGCAGGCAGCAACAATGTTTAGGAATGACTACTCTACTTTAAATCGGGAAGCCGAGTTCGAATTCCAGTCGAATTCCTTGTATTCACTTACGCACAAATACCCTTGGGAAAGGTATTACTCCGTCTCTTCCCTCCAGTTATGGGTTAAATAATAGGACAGATTGGGTTCTATAGTCTTGGTCAGCAACCAATCTACCGCAGAAAGCAATGGCAACCTAATGCGGGATAATATTCTGCCCAGTCAGTCATGTTTCTTTCGAGACATGATCGCCCAAGCGTGTATCACGTATGGTACTTAACTGACTGACTAACTCTACTTTGTAATCAGTTAAGCCACCACCGAATTTCGCGCCTGATCCCGTTATGAACTAAGTTGAAAGTTATTATCATATTCAATGCGTTGTAACGGGATTCTCAAGGGTCCCTAAAGATGCAGCAAATTATATATATATATATATATATATAGGATTTACATACTTAGTATTATTAGCTTTTGAAAAAGGATTCGAATACGAAATTGTGAAAATAGCGATTACGTTCTTGATAAATTTAACTTATATTCGAATATGGATTTTATTTTTTCTACAAAATTTTTTTTAAATCTGAGACATAGAGATTTCTAATTTTCATTAATTTCTAAATCCGATACTTTAGAGATTTATAAATCCATTCCAAAGATTCCTGATAAACTGATTCAATGATTTGTCTCTGATATATATTGAGGATTTTATTATTTTGTTTCAAAGTAGAAGGATTTAATCTAAATGCAATGTCAACTGTTATTTCCTGATTAGTCTTCTATTGTTGTTGCTTCTCAATAATGTTTCTGTTTGCTAATTCTTCCACACGCAGTAACCATTTGCATTTTCGTGGCGACACTGCCCTGAATGGGGTGACATGATTACGAAAAAAAAAGGTCACCGTGGAACGTTCTTGCGGCATTGTAGAAAAGTTGTACTTAGGTCAGGGAATATATATATATATATATATATATATATATATATATATATATATATAAATTAAAAAAGGATTAATTCAATGATGTTGAATGGCCATTTCGATATGAAGATCCCCACGGGGGATAACACATCACCTCAGCAACAGAAAAATCCTTTGAAAAATCCTTTCAGAAACTGGAGAAAAATTAGTCTACTTTTCCTTTTTAAATAGATTTGCAAAGAAATTAAAAAAGAAAAGAAAAAGATAAAACAAAATAAAATCAAATAAACAAGAAAAGAAAAAATTGACATCGTCTGGGTTCGCAAAAGAAGGAAAGAGAATTAACAGACGGCCGTGTTAAATCGACGTAAGGTTAAGCAACACGGAAAAAAGGTGGGAGATAAGAGAGATAAAGGAAGGAAGGGAGGGAAAAAGAAAAGAAAAGAAAGAAAAAATTTTTTTATATATTACAGACGCAGGACATATTCAAAAACCTAACTTCCCAAAAACGTTGAAGTATGAGAAATATTAAAATAAAATTTTTTAATATTAATTAGGATCGGGTTTTTGGAATTTACCTTCCTGCTTTTTTCCCTTGGATTGAAGTATCTGAATAAAAAAAAAATATATATATATATATATATATATATATATATATATATATATATATATATATATATATATATACTACTTACTTATTTAAACATTATTTTTAATGGCTATTCGAAAATGTGTGTTTAAAAGCATTTCGGATTTGTTTTGGTAACGTTGAGTAACGTTGAAATAAACTATTTTCTGATCCCCAAAAATGATTTGTCACAACATTCCGCACTCGACAATGACAACTTTACTTCAATGGCAATAAATATAAATATAATTTTTTTTTTAATCCCTGAATAAGTAATGAATTTACGTTCTAGTATCCTTATTATCCATTTTCTGCTAATGTAACCGTACAAATTTATGTATTTGTAAAGTTTCAAGACGTTTCAGCTTTTGGAGTTTAAAAAATGTGTCTTTGTATAATTTATGTAAAGGTTGCAGAACCGTTATAGCAACATCTCTATTTTTAGATGAGAAAAATTACTACTTGAAAGTCAGCGAATTAGTGTCGTCTGAATTAAGACCATACCTAATTTACTTTTAAATTAAAAAAAATATTTACCCTATATACTCGAGTATAGGGTGGGTTTTTACGATCAGTTTTTGACACTAAAATAGTGGAGTTGCACTGTATACAGGTAAATTATTTCAGTGTTTAAGACGAGCGTTATCGGTGAGCGATTGCACTATGTATATTATGTACCCAGTAAATTTTATATATTTGTATAAACATTATTTTTAATGGCTATCCGGAAATGTGTGTTTAAAACCATTATTTCAGACTTTTACTGTAAGCCCTTCGTGTCGAACGGTCTAAGACAACACGTCAGATCAACAGATGGTTTCCACAAGGGGACGCAGATTCGAATCCTGCTGAAAAACACATATTTTCCTAACAAGATTTCCCGATTATTCAGGTTAGCAGATATAAATAAATATACTGTTTAATTAAAAAAAAAAAACAGACTATCGACTATAAATTTCGTATATATATATATAAAGACAGATTTTTTATAGTCGAATCGTTTCATTTTCTGATGAACTTCATTGAGACTCATCAACCTGAAAAATCTTACTTATTTATATTTTCTGTATTTTTTAGTTATATTTGAATAAATGATTTACTTTTTTACGGATTATCAACCTTTTGCAGGTTATTTAAAGCCAGAACATATTTTAACAGAGATAATAATGATTTACGGATTCAAGTTCTACTAATTAACCCATAATTGGAGGGAGAAGTTATAGATTAATATTTTTCTCAGGAGTATTTGCGCTTAAGTGAAAATAACGAGACCAAAGGGAAATGAAAATTCGGCTTTCCGATTTCCCATTCCAAGCTGTTATATACACATCCAAGCGGTTGGACCTTTAGATACTGACCAGGCTCGATGTTGCTTAACTTTATTGAATGTATGGGCACCGGTATATTAACGTGATATGGCCGTAAGCCCAGTTCATAGTGAGATAAATAGGTAGTTGGTTTTCTAAGAGCAGCTTAGATATGAAACAAGGCAGAAAGTATGGGGCACTCAGTGAGAATCAAACACACTACTCAGTTGTAATAGGTTCTAGCATGATAGGTTTGCTAACCATTACACCACGCCGAAAATAAGTAAAATAGATAGATAATAAAAATAATGAAGATAGATAGATAGAGAGATAGCTAGATAGATAGATAATGAAAATTAGATAGATAGATAGATAGATAGATAGATAGATAGATAATGAAAATTAGGTAGATAGATAGATAGATAGATAGATAGATAGATAGATAGATAGATAGATAGATAGAATAGATAGATAGATAGATAGATAGATAGATAGATAGATAGATAGATAGATAATGAAAATTAGATAGATAGATAGATATGAATAGATAGATAGATAGATAGATAGATAGATAGATAGATAGATAGATAAGAAAATAGATAGATAGATAGATAGATAGATAGAAAATAGATAAGAAAATAGATAGATAGATAGATAGATAATGAAAATTAGATAGATAGATAGATAGATAGATAATGAAAATTAGATAGATAGATAGATAGATAGATAGATAATGAAAATTAGATAGATAGATAGATATATAGATAGATATATATATATATATAGATAGATAGATAGATAATGAAAATTAGATAGATAGATAGATAGACAGATAATGAAAATTAGATAGATAGATAGATAGATAATGAAAATTAGATAGATAGATAGATAGATAGATAATGAAAATAGATAGATAGATAGATAGATAGATAGATAGATAGATAGATAGATAATGAAAATTAGATAGATAGATAGATAATGAAAATTAGATAGATAGATAGATAGATAGATAATGAAAATTAGATAGATAGATAGATATATAGATAGATAATGAAAATTAGATAGATAGATAGATAGATAGATAATGAAAATTGATAGATAGATAGATAGATAGATAGATAGATAGATAGATAGATAGATAGATAATGAAAATTAGATAGATAGATAGATATACAGATAGATAGATAGATAGATAGATAATGAAAATTAGATAGATAGATAGATAGATAGATAGATAATGAAAATTAGATAGATAGATAGATAGATAGATAGATAATGAAAATTAGATAGATAGATAGATAGATAGACAGATAATGAAAATTAGATAGATAGATAGATAGATAGATAGATAGATAGATAGATAGATAGATAGATAGATAAAGAAAGAAAGAAAGAAGGAAAGAAAATATGCTAGATAGATGAATAATGAGTATAGATCCGTAGGCAGACATTTAATAATAGTATCAGGTTGCTGATTGTATTTAACGAGACGGATAGCTCAATTGTAGTTCCAAAGTTTATGGAAAAGTTAATTTTTATTTATTTCCAGACGAAATAACGCTAAATATGGAAGCCAATTCTTTCTTCTTTTACGAAATGACGTTTTTGTGCCTTAATCAGCAGCACCAAATATAAAATCAGAAAATTTCTTAAACAGTCGGCTTTTTTTATCAAATATTTAATAAGAAGCTGATTTTATTTTCATCCGGTTAAAATTTTTGCCTGAAATGGCGAGTAAATGTGTTTAATTTAATTTTCCGAGTGAAAATTCTATTGTAGGTAAAGTTAAACAGTTTTTTTTTTGGTTACGTAAGCCAATATAAACTTTGGAACGGTTGAAGTTATTTTTTCTTCTTAAAAATAATTGGTAGTCATGGAATATGTCCAGTAATGAAAAACAAAATAACTTGTTGCTGATTTTTATCGTAAAGGCACTTTTAAATTGCTGATTTTCTTAAATGACATAAGAGTAAGGTAGATTATGTTTAGTCATTAAATCATTAATTGTTCTTGTCCCTTCGTTAGTTATTTTGCACGACCATTACGCTCTGCCAATGCCATATAAATAATACTGATACTATACTGATTATGATTGCGTCGAAAGAGAGGGAAAGACCCTACCGTGTTTCAATGAGAAAATTAATGAAAAAAAAAAAGTAATAAGAAAAAGAAAGAGAAAGATAGAAATGTTGAAATGTCTACCGCCAATCCCACAAAAATAATAGATTATTTCGTTTTGATCGCGAGCCAAAATCGGGAGAGACAGGAAGATTTCATTGAAAACAAAGAAAAGTATACTGGATTGTTAAATAATATCTGTCCTTCATTATGGCACCTAATGCTTGACAGTCAACTCAAGGATGAAGGAGATTCTCGAAGCCACAGAGTTGTGGTTCTACAGAAGGATGCTGAGGATACCATCGAACAAACGTATGAGAAACGACTAGGTTCTAGAGAGGATGCAAACAAAAAGGAAACTAATGCTTAGCACCAGGAAGACACAGCTTAGGTTTCTATGATATGTAATGAAGAATGAGGGCTTGGAGAATCTAATACTCACATGATTGAAAGAGGGAAAGAGAGACGGAAAAGCAGCGCAAGACATACTTGATGGGCTTGAGCAAGTGAATTTTAAAACGGGATTTTGGGGATATACCAAAAGGAAAACTGTTAAGATCTACAAAGGATAGGATTAAGGGAAAGTCCATGATCCCCTACGTCCCGAAAGAACAAAGCGCATAAAAAAGAAATCGTTGACATTAATATAGCATTATTCATTGAAGTTTTTTAATATCTTAAAACAAACAAACAAACAAAACAAACCCATCTTCTCTTATCACCCGGTTCACACTCTTCCCTAATATTTTGAACAGGAGTAGAGGGCACTGTTTCTGGTTCCTTGTAACATGTTCTCATTTTATTTCACTTACAAGTTACAATGTACCCTAAGCTCTATTTAAACCAACGTGTCTCGAAAATTCGAAATCAATATGAATATACGATACCACCTGTTTGGACATGTTGTAAAATATAATTTATGATTAATATTCATTGCTATATTGAGGACTGTTTTAAATTAATGTTTTGAACGTTGTAAATATTTTCTTCGCTCCTTACCCATTTGTATATATATATATATATACATATATATATATATATATATATATATATATATATATATATATATATATATAATGGAAAACAATCCGTGGTAAGAGAAATTTCCTTGGTAAATATTCCAAGTAAATCCTAGTAATATAATATAATATATATATTCAAAATTATAAAATATTAAAAATTTTCTACAGAAAAATTCTAATGTATTTGATACAGAACAAATATTTATTAAACAATAAGTTTCCATTCACCTCATCTGGGGAAAGGGGATAAGTCTATTTCAATAGACAAAGTTGTTAGTTGTTTGTTATGCCAACACCGTCTTGCGGACTGGGGTCGTGTTGAAAGGAGAGTTTCGCTCATAAAAAAGGGCACGAGATAAGGGTCTAGGAAGGTTAGAAGATTTTTGTCCTAAATGGAAGAAGTTATATATATATATATATATATATAAACGAATATTAATTTTAAGACGTTAATTTGAGGGTTTTGGCATTAGAAGAATTAGAGAAGGAATGGAAATATAGTCACTAATTGAGTTAAACCGCTATTATGGATATTTAAATTATCGAAAGAGTGGTCCGATTTTAATCAAATTTGATACACTCATAGACAAAGACATAAGAAACGATATTCAGAAGTTTCAAGGTTGCAGTTCTTAACAATAGTGCAGAAAATCAATAATATATATATATATATATAAAATGCAAGATGTTTGTGTGTGTGTGTGTATGTGTGTGTGTTTATCTGCCTGTATGTCTGTATTTTTTTCAGCCCTTTTATTTTAGTTTTTGCTTCGGGTTGGGCTCTAAGTAGGAGTAATTGTAGTTCTTAGTCTCAGCCATGATACCATTCACTTGAGGACTTATTTAGCCTTCAAAATTCAGTTTACGACAAAAAAAACTTATTTGATATCGATACCAAGAAATCAAAATTTGACTTACATCCATTCATTTTTCTTTCAGGCTAAGGTTTTGCTTTAACTGGAAACAACTATTGCTTTTTAGTCTTTCGTGCCAACGTTTAAAGAGTCAGGACCATGGATTAGTTTTAAAGCCTTCATTACACCCGAGCAATGCCGGGCTATACTGCTAGTAATTTATATAGTATAATTTAACTATCTACAATTCATTCCCCGCCAAAGTTTTGAAATTCCTTTTTTTTGCCTCTTTCTTCTTCACCCACCCACCCCCTGCTATACATTTCTACACCTTTTCTCGCTTTCTTCCCCTCTGTGCATTCTCTTACTTCTCCCTCTTGGCTAAGCATAGACGTCGAGTCAACAATGTTTGTATATGCTTACACTTTACTTCCTGCTAAAAATCTGGGGTCTATTTCTTTTTTAACCATCTTTCATTGGCTCTTTCCGCATGTCTTTTTATTTATTTCTCTCTTATGTTCCAGTTTGGTTTTTATTTCTTCTGTGTTCTTCACCCTTTTTTTGATTTCCCTTACGTTTTCTCATCTTTTTTATCCCCTTTACCTCGTTCAAAAATTTTCCCAATAAAAGGAAGTGAATTTTCATGAATTTTCTTTTCAAAAATAGCGCTTACTACCTGATCAGGGATGTGCGTTGTGGTGCATTGGATATCGGCTCGGAACGAGAAATCGGGGGGCCGAGTTCAAATTCCAGCCGAATTCATTGCATTCACTTACGCACAAATACCCTTGGGAAAGGTATTAATCAGTCTATTCCTTCCAGTTATGGATTAAATAACAGGATAGATTGGGTTCTATAGCCTTGGTCGGCAACCAGTCTACCGCAGAAAGCAATGGCAACCTACTGCGGGATAATCTTCTGCCCAGTCAGTGATGTCTCTTTCGAGACACGTGTATCACGTGTATCACGTATGGCACTTAACTGACTGACCTGATCAGACATTGTTCTTTCAATGTCGAAACAAAATGTACACTTTGGTAGCAAATTGTAGTTTGCACATATTCTAAAGTATCGCAAAACGTATAAGTATGTCAACAGCAGCGGGTGTTTTATGTGGAAACGTTGGAATGGGGACATTTTCTATGTGCCTTGTCCCTTCAGGACGTCAACGATCATGGTTTTCAACGTCTCTCTATCCCTGGTGGCTCTTAACACGCTTTCGCAAACCCCAATCAGTTATCCACCTGCTCAGGCCTTTTATATATTTTATCCGCTGCTTTCCCCTGTTTCTTTTCCCGCTAACTGGCCTCTTAGTATCAGGTTCTCCAAGCCCTCCTTCCTCATTGCATGTCCCAGGAACTTTAGCTGTCTTTTCTTGATGCTCAGTATTAATTTCCTTTTCGTTTCCATCCTTTCCAAAACCTCATCATTGCTCACATAGCTTCCATAAATGTTAGTAAAGTTTAAATAACTGGTAGTAAAAAAAAAAAGAACTGAGTTAACGCTGCCTCGCTATTGTGTCTCACTCTCAATGAGCGTGATAGGGGGGATATATATAAAATTTGTACATGTTCTAAAATATAATTTATAATAAATATTCACAGCTCTATAATTAATGTTTTGGACATTGTAAAAAAAAAAATTTCTTCGTTCTTTATTCACTCGGATATATATATATATATATATATATATATATATATTACGGAAATTAACGAATTTTAACGAAACTTGGTGATAAACAACCGAAAATTTTAAATGAATTATATATATATATATACGCAACGGGTTTTATTGTAATAAAGAGGATAGAAATGAAATTTCTTGAACTTTCAGTCTGATAGTTAAAATTTAATAAATATACTGTTTAATATATAAACTGAGCGTCTACTTAAATACGAGTATCCAATAAAAATAACGTTAAAAAGAATAAAATCTCTTTCTCTTTCTCTCTCTCTCTTTCCTTCTCTCTCTCTCTTCTCTATTACTTTGTCTTTTACCCTGGCCCTCCCCGATTTATCCATGGTGTTTCATGTCCATTTTGTGGTGCAGTGGTTAAAGACTCGGAACGACAAATCGTAGAGCCGAGTTCGAATTTTAGTTAAATTCTTTGAATTCACTTACGCACAAATACTCTTGGAAAAAGAAATTAATCTTACTCTTCCCTCTAATTATGGGTTCAATAATCGGATAGTTTGGGTCCTATAACCTTGGCTGGCAACCAGTCTACCGCAGAAAGCAATGACAACCTACTGTGGTATAATCCTCTGTCCAGTCAGTCATGTCTCTTTGGAGACATGATCGCCCAAAGCGTATATCACGTATGGCACTTACTGACTGATAGTACTTCGCACTTGCTCTCTAATCCTTTTTTCTTTCTTCATCATTCCTCTCCTCCCCCTCTCTCCCTGTTTTTTCTCTCTCTCTGTTTAATATCTATCTTCCTCCCACTAATGTGTCTCTATCGTTGCTCTTTCGTTAACAGCTCGTTCTGTCTCACACACACTCTCTCTCTCTCTCTTATTCATTTGTTTTTTTTTCCTCAATATCTTCGTTCCCTACCCTCTCTCAATCCACTACTCTTTCTCTTTTTATAATCTCCATTCGCGTTCTTTCATTCTCTCTTCTTCTTCTTTAAAGTTTATACCTATGTTCTTTGTTTCCCTTCCTTTAACTTTGTTTCTGTTTCCGCCTGTTATCTTTTTCGTAATTATTTCTCTGTTTTTTTAATCATCATTTCTTCTTCTTCTTCTTCTTCTTCTTCTTCTTCTCTAACCCTCTTCTGCTCGTCTTTTCTATCTTCCCTTCACGTCTTACCGTTACTTTATTTTACTTCCTTTCGTGTCCTGCGAACACTATCCATCATCTCCGTATTATCATCCAAAATGTCCGCCATCTTTCCCGCCGTTGGACATCATTGCTACCTTCACGCCAACTAACCGCCCGCCTTTTGCGACCCATTGATCTGCGCCTCCCTTATCTTATCAGAGTTGATTTATGAGCACGCATTTCGATTGTTCTTATGCCACGAAAGCGAGCGTCGGCAGAAACGAACTGGACAAATTAAGGCTCTAACCCGTGAAGGCCAGAGAAACCGCAATCGACTAGATATGAATTAAAAACTTAACATTTCCTTTTACATTTTCTTTACTTTAACACAATTTTTCATAATTTTCTCGTATCTACACGGGTTAATTTGTGCGAACAACATGCAAGTTACACTTGCTATATTGATGAAGACCGATCCAAAACGTGGAACCGTGCATGTGGTATAAAGGAAAATTATAAAAACGAATATATATATATATATTACGGAAATCAACGAATTTTAACGAAACTTGTTTATAAGCAACCGACAATTTGAAATGAATTGTTTGAACATTATTTTTTATCGATACTCATATTTAAGTAGATATTCTGTTTTTAATGAAACAGTATGATATATTTTTATCTACCGGCCTGATTATTTACGATAAATTTTATTACGAAAATGTGTGCCATTCGGCAGGATTCAAACCTGCGACCCCCATCTATATAGGGGAAGCTACCATTTGATCTGGTAACGTCTTAGACCTCTCGACCATATATATTAGTCACCCACATACAAGCCAGTTTCGCTGTATCACAGCTCATCAGTGTGGATAGACACATCCACTTGCATCTGGCTGGGATCGAAACTCGACCGATTTGTTGTTAGTGGGAGTCGCTACCCATTAAGTCATGGGCGCACGGAATAAAAAAAGGGAGAGGGGAATTTTCCTCATTGTTTTGTTATTGTCGTGTTTTATCAATCTGTTATTTCTTGCTGAAATGAACATTACCTGAGTTCACCCCACGGTCTAACATCGGCTGTTTTGTACAACATGTATTGCATTTGACATGTTCAAGGGATTTATCGCAGTCTCTGTACTGACTTGGATGAATTCAGGGATTGAGAAAATCACAATTATGTCCCTTTCTCAAATGTCTATCTCTTTCGTTCCTTTATTTTATTTTGCGTGTGTGTGTGTGTGTGTGTGTGTGTATCTATCTACTCTATTTCTATCTGGGTATATCTATCTCTATCTCTCTGTTTCTCTACCCCCATCCACGATCGCTATCAATCTTTTGTATGTTTTTATTTTTCTCCATGTATCATCGCAGATTCTCTTTTGCTATCACTCAATTCTAAGAAAAAAATTGAAAACGTACACATTTTTTCAGTCCACTTAATAAATATTTTTTGTGAATAAATATTTTGGTCTCTTGTTGACCGTTATAAATACGTTTTTTTTAAATTGTAAAATTAATTATGCAGAATAAATTTCTTTAAAATTAAGCCATTTTCTTATCTCATTTATTTATTACCAGATTACGTGGTAAAATTCTAATAAGTACATTTGATTAGTCTCTAATATGTACATTCTGATGAGTAGAATATATATATAGGTCATGAAATTTATTGTCCTCACTGTTTATTACATTGTCAGTAACCCTTGCATCTTATTGGCTTTTATTGTCATGCTTAAGGTCAAATGTTTAGCATTTTTTTTTATTTTAAATTGGACGTTAATTTCATATACATGTTGCTTTAAAAACATGAATACAGTTGTTGTCCGTACAAAAAATTTGAACAAAAATTTCGTCTCATGTACTAAAGATGATTTCTGCCTTTTTAACGAGAAAAATTCAATAAGGATGTAATAATAGACTCATCACGTGACTGGTCCATGAAAACACTTAGAAACCCTTCCCCACAATATATACTGTTGGGACGCCCGCGCCTATTCGGCTATAATGGACTATACCATTACTATGTAATGTAATGATGGCATCTACGTAGGAGAGTGTGCCGAGCAGCCGTACTCTCTACGACACTGTCGGCGCTCTGCCTTCGGGTGGAGGGCGCTCTCTGCTTCTGAGCAGAGAGCTATAGCCCAGTCGTGGTTCCGCCGAAGGGTAGAGGCACGACTGGGCAAAGGTAGACAGACATTTTTGGGCCGGGCCATATGGCCCGGAAATCCCAGTTATAACTGACCAATGGTCACATGTTGCCTTTACTGGGAGGGACAACTAAATATAGAGTGTGCCGAGCAGCCGTATCGACAAGTCAGTCGTAGACTTCCGGTGACGACCCGGAAGTATCCATTGCTCATACTACGTCTTACGACGGTTGAGACGATTAACCTCTATTCTTGTATTGGTTACTAATAACCTTTGTAAATCCTATTTTCACGGAATACAACAATTAACCTATTCCTGTTGTTGAGTTATTTATTCTTACTCATGACATAACGTATACCTCGTTGGGAATCCCGTGAGAGCTTTACAACTACGTCATTGCAGTTTGAAATTGTCGGCAAATTCTTTCTATATGTGATTTAAAAGTCCTATTTCTAGTTAAGGATTTTGATAAGCAGCAAATTCTTTTGATATTTATAGTGGTAACCACACTGGATACGACTATCATTGTTTCGATGTAGAGATTTTGATGGATAAATTGTCGTTTAAATCACGAAAAAAGGAAAATAACACCGACCTCTTATTTTAACAAATATATTCACCAAAATTATACAAAAATATCTTGAAATACTAAAGATTGAATTTATTCAATAATATCACTATAAGTTTCAACCACTGCCTCCAGACAACTTCAGAATCTCCTCTTCAGGACGGTTTCATTTTTTAAGTTGGTGAATGTTGCCATAATCTTTGCCTTCAGTTCATCTTTGGTCTTATAAAGAATTTTGTTGGTCTCTCTCTCAACTGAGCCTAAAGCATAATAATCATGGTGCACTTTTTCTCACAGACGGTGTCCAGATGATTCTGCTGTATTGTGCAATTATCAAAATAAAAATAATCACGCGCATGCGCAAAATACAAAATGTCGACAACTTATCCATTGAAACCTTTATTGTGAATTAAACGAACTTAGATGTTTCGTTTAGCAGGTGTTAGCATTTTCGTTCTTCCATGGAAGGATTATCTTATTCTGAAGTTAAATAGTCGTCGAGCCTGGTCAGTGACTAGTCAGATAGGTGACTATTTATGTATACCAGGTGTTTCAAGCTTGGATGTGCGGGTTAAGGGGAGTTAGTTGGCCAGATGTGAGGGATAGGGTCGCAAAAATTGTCTGACTGCCATGACTGAGATCTCCTGCTTGTGCAGAATCTTGTTGCCAGACATAGGATCTTCCAGCGGCAATCTTCTTCATCCAGAACAGGCACTTGATGTACTCTCTCAAGGCACTTGATGTAGGCCTCTGCGCGAAGTCTGAGTAGCGGTGGAAAAATGAATGAAGGCATAACGTCACCATCACTAGTTATGACTCTAAACACTATCGTAATCACCGTTAGACGCGTCCGACTCTTTTTACTATCCTCAGATTGACACCCAGACACTCTGAAATGTTCATATTGGAACTTCAACTGTGAATGCCAAGTAGAATAGCATGCTGTTTTCAAATTTCTGGCGGAGTGAATTGCGTCATGGTTCTCTTTTTCGCAAAGATGGTGCCCAGATGAGTCTGCTGTATTGTGCAGTTATCAAAATAAAAAATAAATAAATAAATAAAATAAAATAAAATCATGCGCATTGCGCAATACAAAATATAAACTGTCGACAACTTATCCATTGAAACCTGTATTGTGAATTAAACGAACTTAGATGTTTCGTTTGCGTTCTTCCAGATAAGGATGATGTTTCCTGAGGTTAAATGGTCATACATATCAAATTCTTACTTTTGGCATCTTCATTTTTACTGTTTCGATCAAAACGCTTTGAATGATAGGTGTAAATATCTTCATAGAATATCGCATTTAGTAAACCTCATTTTTCTGTTGCTGTTTTTTTAAATTACGATTGCTACAATTCTGTAAATCAAATCTGCCGAAAAATTAAAAAAATATATTTATATTCACATCTAAACTTATCTATAAATGTAACTTTATCTGTGTGTGTGTATGTGAGTGTGTGTGTCTGTGTGTGTGTGTGTCCGTTACCTATAGACTCCGAAACGTGCTGAACCGATATTCTTGAAAATTTACACAGTTGTACTATAAGGATCGGCGAGTATTCTTAGCTAGGTTTTGTGTCGAGGTAACCCCGATAAATATCGAAAATCGATAATCGAAAAAATCGGGTTATAAAAGGGGTGGTCGATTTTAATCAAATTTGATACACTCATAGACAAAGACATAAAAAACGACATTCAGAAGTTTCAAGGTTGCAGTTCCAAAAATAGTGAAGAAAATCGATAATATATATATATATATATATATATATATATATATATAAGGCAAGATGTTTGTGTGTGTGCCTGTTTATCTGTCTGTATGTCCTTTATACAAATCCACAATTTTTATGCGATTCTCACCAAACTTCACACAAATATTCTTTAGGCTGAGTCTGAGTTCCAGGACCATGGATTAGTTTAAAGTTTCATTACACCCGAGCAACGCCGTCCTATACTGCTAGTAATAAATATATATTTTTAATTTGGTAATAACGAAAAAATAAAACAATTTAATGTATGTCAAGGCGAACAGAATTTTATCAATACAGTGATCAATAGCTCTCTAGAATTATGATTCTTGTATAAAATATATTAAAATTTCACGATATTGATTGAAGACCGATTAAAGTTTTGTAATGTTTTTAGTGATATAAATTTGAAGAAAGATACCCACATAATATATTCAGTCACAACCAGTCTTTGTCGGTCGATCAGGTAAAAAAAGATGACTTATCAGATGTCACCGAATAAAAACTAGAGAATTATCTGGCTAAAATGCAACAAACGAAACAGAGTGCAAGGAGTTGCTTGAATAATTTGTTGAATATTTGTAAAATGATTTACAAAAAAGACAACAAAACATTGTCGCTTTGTTGTTTTATCAGCCTGTTGAAAAATCCTAAGATATTTCGTCTTACGGAAATATCAGTTTGAAACAACATCTCTCGTCCGACAATCGAAGGAAACACACTTAGATGTTTTATTTTCGTCCTTCCATAGAAGGATTATCTTAATCTGAGGTGAAATGGTCGTCGAGCCTGGTCAGTATCTAGATGGGTGACTGTTTAGGTGCTGCAAGCTTGGATGTTCCGGTTAAGGTATAAACGCTCGGAATTAAAAAATGAAGAGTCGAATTCGTTATATTCACATACGTGCGAATACCTTTGAGAAAAGATGGAACCCACTTCTTCTCACCCTCAACAGTGGGTTAAATAGTAGGACACGTATTATTAAATCTTTATTATCTATATATATAAAAGTGACGAGGGTGGACGTTGTGTAAGTATTTGTTTGTTTGATAGATTCGACTTGGCGTCTGCATTTTGCGGTGTAGCTCGTCGGGTGTTGCGCTCAGATGTAGATCAAAATTTTAGAACGGTAACGACATCTTGACATTTTTCAGAAAGCCAAAATTATGGTTAGAAAAATATATATTATCACGCCACAAAGTCAGGGATCAGTTTATGTATTGATTAAAATATAGAATCGATCACTCCACTTTATATTATCTTTAGCTATATCTCTTGCCTCTTCCCTCTCGCCCTAATTGAATAGAGACATTCTACATTGTTATCTATATCTATAAATGTGACGAGGGTGGTCGTTGTGAAAAGGTTTAATATGTAAATTCATCATATGGTTTTTATTCTTATTATTCCATAAACTACCCGAGTGAAACCGGACTAAACTGCGAGTTTGCAAAATAACTGTAAAAATTGTAATATGGCATTAAATAACCTGTCAAATGTCTATCGGTATGGAAAATGACATCGAGAGCCGAGTTCAAATCCTGACTTAGATTGTTACGTTTACTTTTGCATAAATTAATTTGAAGAAAAAAATGTATCTTTCTTTTCTCCTATCTTATATTATTATTATTATTATTATTATTATTATTATTATTGCGTTATATCTGAAGGTAGACTAGGTTCTTAAGCCTTGTATGATATTTAGACTAAGAATGAAAACTCTGAATTTAATACTATGAAGAAAGCAATGCGAACTACTTTATCATTTGTTTTCACAAGAATTCATGGCTATTCACAAAGAATTTTTCTCGTATGTGTCGTGATCATAGCTTACCACGACTTCCTACCTCAATTTTCCCGATCAAATTTTTTTTTATAATCGACTCTACTCCTGGGCTATGGGCGTTCGGTGGAAGTAGGCAGACTTTTTAATCCATATCATTATACGCGCCCAATAGCTAGAGCACGCTAATTCATTTCACTGAATGAGCGACGCGTACATGCCAGAGTAGCTACTGTTTATCAAAGTCTACTATTTTACTAGGATTTTTTATAATTAAACAGCATATATATATATATATATATATATATATGTGTGTGTGTGTGTGTGTGTGTGTGTGTGTGCTGTTTAATTATAAAAAATGCTAGTAACTTTTAAAAATAATCTTTTAACAAATAAATTATATATATATATATATATATATATATATAAATTTGTTTAAAGATTATTTTTCATGGATACACGTATTTGATTAGAGATTTTGTTATTTATAATTAAACAGTATATTTATTTATATTTCCCAGCTCAATAATTACACAAATCGTTTTTAGGAAAATATGCATTCTCCGGCAGCATTCGAAACTGCGTCCCCTTGTGGAAACCATCAATTGATCTGACGTGTATTAGATTGCTCGACACAAATGATTTACAGTCAAACAAAGTCCAAAATAATGCTTTCAAACACACAGTAGGTTCAAAACAATGTATTATTATAACAAAAACATATGTACAAAGTGTGTATTAATAATAAGTAATTAGAAATAAGTAAGTCTGAACGGTACAGTTACGCTGCTTATTGCCTGAATCGTAGTTAACTTTAACCTTTAACGGTGTACTTAACTGCCTTTTACTGATCTGCCGGAAGTCATGCAAGAATTATATATATATATATATATATATATATATATATATATATATATATGTTAATCTTTTCAGCCCAAGCAAGGTGTTACAATCACTGATGCGCAGGGAGTTACAGAAGAGTAAAAGTTTAGGCAGAAGGAGAGTGAAGAGAATGACAAACCAGATACAGAGGGTGTCTGAGAAAGGGCAAGAGAAGGATGGGAACACAGCTGTGAAGACAGTTGCGAAGGTAGAGAGAATGGAAAAGAACAAGATACACGGGCTGTTGTAGAAAGGACTGGGGTCAAGTGGATAAGAGATGGGAATTGGCATTGCATTTAAATTCCTGGAGGTTGTAGCTGTCAGAAAAGCAAGTATACGGAAGAGAGTTCGACAGGCGGGAAATGCGAGAAAAGAAGCTGATGGAGTAGAATTGTCGGCTGTATTTATTTGATCTAACTCTAAATGGGTGGAGGAGTTCATTCTTCGTAGTGGGGCATCATAACATGTGTATATATAAACATTAGTTTTAATGGATACCCGTATTTGAATAGATACTCTGTTTTTATAATTGAACAGCATATATATATATATATATATATATATAGAGAGAGAGAGAGAGAGAGAGTGTAAAAAAGTGACAGAACACGTAGATTTTAAACCCATTGTTCAAGCATTTACTTTTATAATGAGTGTTCGATACAATGTAGAGATTTATATTGTAATAGTCGTTACAATGGTTTATAAAAGCATAGTATCACTACACAAAAATTCTCATGTTTCAGAGCACAAGTGCTCTTCTTTGGGTGATTTGTGGAACTGAAAATAAATGTTGGAAACAATTTATTTTTGGGAATGTGATATGTAAGTGATTGTAGGATGGGAATTTAGTATGTCTAAGCTGGCCCGTCGACAGTTTGTAACCATAGAGATACAGATTTGGGTTAGGAGAGGGGGGCGAGGTAGTTTAGTTTTGGACAGGTCACTTTTTAGTTTTGTCTAAGTAATTCTTATATACTAGCTTTAATAACTGACAAGTCTTTTACGGAGATATGAATACTTTGGCAGAATTCGATTATGCGTCCCTCAGATGAAACCTTCAATTGCTCTCACGTGTATTAGACCGTTCGACCATGAAAGATTTACAGCTAAATTAAGCCCAAAATAATATATTTAAGCACATTTTTTCTGATTTTTCGAAGAATTCATATCTGGTTTGTTTTAGTAATCCAATATTAACAAAGAAAATTTATTTATAAAAACTTATGAAATCCGTTGCGAAATTTATTAACTCTGGCATTTTTTTAATTCATTTGTTTAAATATTTTTAATGGCTACCCGTATTTTCCTTACAAGATTTCTCGATTATTTATGCTAATAGATGTAAATAAATTATCGGTTTAATTATAAAAATCATAGTATCTACTCAAATACCAATATCCATTAAAACTATTGTTTAAAAAAATAAATGTAAAATATTAATTCATTTCGTAACGAATTTCATAAAACTTCTTTTATATATATGTACATATATATAACATTTCGTAAATAAATTGTCTCTGTTTATATATATAAATTAAACTTATCATATATTATAAAAAAATTCAAAACAATTGACTTCATAGTCTCTAATAAACCTACAAGCAATCAAGTAAATCCTCTGCAGAAAACCAATATAGTGTATCAATTTACATGCCCGTTCAGAGATTGTATCTCTGGTATTAATAATAAACCCACTACATATACTGGTTTTACTACAACCACGCTCTCCCGTAAACTTACCTGTCACTTTTCTGATCAGTGTACAATTAAACAACATTTCTCAGAAAAATATAACCATGTAGGTAATATCAGACAGATTTTAATCAACAATACAATAATCCTCACTCATACACACAGTAAAAAGAACCTTCAGATATTAGAGACCATCTACATTAAATCCAAACAACCCACACTTAATAAAATCACGTTTAATCAGGTCATAACACATTACATTACATTTGAATATATGGTTTTGTTGTCATTTCGAGATATCACGCGGTGTGACGTCATAGAACCGCATTACAAATTTGCGAACTGCTTTTGCTATTTTTGGTAACTGTTGCCGTTGCTTAACGGAGTTTTATGTTAACACAAGATAAAATCGTCGCTGATGGTGGATGTTTTTGTGTTAACGTCCTTGTAACCTCTCTGAAGATGGCTCATGTGAGCCGAAAGCTAAGAACCAACTTAAATAATTATCCAAATGTTGGAGAAGTTTTGTCTGTATTTGCAACTGAAATTATAGCCAAACTACGATGTTTAGAACTGCTCAAGATTAAACATAAAAGACATTCATTTTCTCTTATATTTAACAGTATATGTTTAGAAAATTATCTGCTGCCTCGATACACTATATATATATATATATATATATATATATATATTCAATATTTTACCGTTAGAGAAGCCCGTTTCATCAGCTTCAGGTAAGAAGTATTATCTTACTAGGAGCTTGTGAAGTGGTCTTTTGAGATCCTGTAGAAATGCCTATTTCCTAAATGCTAAATATTGAATTTACATATGAAATAAATATCTGTTTTTTCAAATAAATTTACATCGAACTCTCAGTTGGATCATTTTTAATACTTAATCTAATATTACTAACATCCATTGGAATTTTTTACCAAATATTTTCCTGGATTTATGAACGTTATATATATATATATATATATATATATATATATATATATATATATATATATAATTATTAGTGTTATAATAATAATAATATAACTCAAAAGATTTCAGGTTTCGATTTCAAGTGCACCATCATCAGGTAGTAAAATATTATTCAATTACATGTCATATATATAATGTTATAGCAATTTAAAATCAAAAACATAGATGCTACCATATTAGGTAAAAGGGCTGGAGTGGGAGGTTATTAGAATTTAAAAGTTTTGCGTTTGTAAGCCAATGAATATTGAGAGATTTATGTCTAGCAGTGTGGTTAATTGTAAGCATGTAGACAGAAATGGCTATATATATGACCCCGTAACTGAACAATACTTCACTGCCTGATGATGGTGCTTATGGAATCGTAGCCTGAAAGCGTTTGAGCTGCTGTTCCATACGTTATTGTTATAACACTAATAATAACTAGATTTCCATAAAAGCTCTACTTCTGTATAGAGCACTTTATAGAAAGTAATAACTACCAAACTGTGGAATATATATATACATTAGTTTGTACTACTGATATACAGGGTGATCCAAAAAAAAAAACAGAAAATTTTGAAGTGTGTATTGGCAGACATGAGCAAGTGGCAGCACTGCAAAACAGTGGCCTCACGAAATAAATATTCTGCCATTTCAGTAACCATGGATCAAGATGAATTTCTAAGCAAGTTATGGATGTCAGATGAAGCACATTTTTATCTCACAGGTTACGTGAATAAGCAGAACTATCGTTACTGGCAAGACACAAATCCTAATGAAGTTCATGAGCGCCCTTTACACGCTAGTAATGTAACAGTATTGTGTGCAGTTTCACTACATGTGATCACCGGACCTTCTTTTTGGAAAATGAACAGGGGATCTCAATCATTGTCACAGCGAATTGTTAATCGTCAAGAATGCATTCGTACAGGAGGACGCCATCTACAGGACGTTATTTTTAAAAAATGAAAATTCCATCATTGTTTCTTAAATGGCTTGTTTTAAGGCTTCAGTTACTTTGAATAAAATATTTTTCTTACATCTCTTTGTTTTATTAGATTGTTTAAATGTTTCCGTTTATTTTTTTATTTTTTTTGGTCACCCTATATATATATATATATATATATATATACATATACATATATATAAGCGTGTAAATTGTTTTGTCTTTTAATTAAAGTAGCATCTTAAAGTCACAATTATGGTCAGGCTCGTTACGGTGAGAAACCAAACATTGGGAGTGTTTTGTAAAAGATTCCTTTCAGATCTAGGAATCAATATTTACTATGTTAAAAAGAAAAAAAAACTTTGATTCAAATGAACAAGACAAGAAACAACATCCAGTCAAGATTAGTAGTACCACGACCAACGCTGCCAAAAATAATTTGCTATCAACCCCCCACTCTTTTTTCACACACTCGCTCCTCGGCTTCTGCTCTCTGCGTCTAACTTGCTCATACTTTGTCAGAAGCACTTAAACTCTTTTTCCTTACCCTTAAACACAAATATCTCCGCTCCAAAGAAAGAAATGGCCTCTGTAACTGCTTTCATTCACTATAAGTTGCCTCTTATTTGTTCTGTGGTTCTCGCTCGATCACCGAAGTTAAGCAACGTTGAGCCTGGTCAGTACTTAGATGGGTGACCGCTTGGGAATACCAGGTGCTGTAAGCGTATAGTGACGGATGTGCGTTGTGGTGCAGTGGATATCGGCTCGAAAGGAGAAATCGGTGAGTCGAGTTCGAATTCCAGTTGAATACCCTGCATTCACTTAAGCACTGGTACACTTGGGAAAGGTATTAATCCGTCCCTTCCCTTCACTTATGGGTTAAATAACATGGGTAGGACTTGGGGACCCTGCTCTTAAAAAAAATCCCAATTAATCTTGATACTCGAAAAGAAAAATGTATTACTAGAGACAAAACTTACATAAAAAAGCGCAACAATAAATTGTTGAAAGAAAAAGGTATTACCAGCAATAAATAAATAAAATTTAGTTGGCAATAAATGACCCGCCGAGGTTGATTTGCCATAAAAAAACAAAACAAACAAACAAAAAATATTTGTTCTGTTGAGACTTCAGATAAGTTTATTTTGTAAGAGGTCCCAGAATCAATCACTGTTGGCCACGCCCCCAAACACTCGTAAGATAAGAAAACTATCTGGTTGCGAAAATTATAGTTGATTCAATGTGAAAAATAAATCAATTTCTTCAACGAAATTCTTCTCGGTAAGTTTCTCACCCAAATAAATTAAAAAGCCGCACTAACATAAATTACACATAATCATTATACCTTAACATATATGTGTGCGTTGTGGTGCAATGGATATCGACTCGGCATGAGAAATCGAGGAGCCGAGTTCGAATTCCAGTCGAATTCGTTTCATTCACTTACACAAAAAATAACAAAACCATTTATCGATCTATGGGTTAAATAACAGGAATGATTGGGTTCTATAGCTTTGGTTGTCAGCCAGTCCACCGCAGAAAGTAATGGGGATGCGGAAAAATCCTCCGCCTAGTCTCTTTCGAGATATGATCGCCTAAGCAGGTATCACGCAAGACAATTAACCCTGAAATAAAATTTTTGTTAATCATCCGTGGGAGCCGATGAAGCTGTTTCGTAGAGGATGCTTTAAGCCTTGCATCCGTCGTGTCTTATTTGGCCCAATCGAGAATAAAAGCCTTGATAGGCCTAGTCGAGAATAGCGGTTTTTTCCATATATTGTGCTGACAAAGTTTTATGCTATATTATAGGATTCCTTTGCTAATAAAAAAATAACAACACTGATAATAATAAAATAGATATACTACAGAGAAAAACAGATATATTCAAAATTTCATGAAACTAAGAAAAATGTAAAATTACAGTAAAAGGCAATATATATATATATATATATATATATATATATATATATATATATATTAATGCAGGTTTCATTGAATAATATAGACAAGTTTTGTCTATTAATTTTGTGTAGGATCCGTTCATACCGTCTGATATACTTGATGGTGATGTCGTTAAAAGACAACAAAAAATCACAGTATTTGTTGAATTTTTTATCGGGTCTAAGCTTTCGGCTCACATAAGCCATTATCAAAGAGTAAATATTAACACACAGTAAACATAGAACATTTAAGCTATTAACAATAAAGATAATTGAATTGAAAATATAAGTCCATCCCTACCGTGGCGGATGGCCGAAGACAGTGACAAAATAGTGGTGTTGTGGTCCCTGGTCTGATTACAGACATTTGCGTACGTTGTTGGAAATATCGAAATTGATTGTATTCAAACCAGGTTTAAATTGTTTAATGTAGAGTGCTTCGAGGATTTTTAGTTTCTGCTTATTATTTTCTTGTTTGAGTATGTACGTGTTATCAACAAGCGTTTTTCTCAGAAGTGTGCGTTGATAACCGTGTTGTTCTAAATGACGGAATATATTTGAATTTTTATTTAAGTGCAACGTCAGACGCCGTGAGAGCGAATTTGTGGTGTGGCCGATGTAGATATTATTGAGGTTGTTAGAGATACATTCTCTAAATGGACATATGAATTTATATACTACATTGGTTTTTTGCAAATCACTAACGGTGGGGGATGGACTTATATTTTCAATTCAATTATCTTTATTGTTAATAGCTTAAATGTTCTATGTTTACTGTGTGTTAATATTTACTCTTTGATAATGGCTTATGTGAGCCGAAAGCTTAGACCCGATAAAAAATTCAACAAATACTGTGATTTTTTGTTGTCTTTTAACGACATCACCATCAAGTATATCAGACGGTATGAACGGATCCTACACAAAATTAATAGACAAAACTTGTCTATATTATTCAATGAAACCTGCATTAATGAAAAAATGCTGCCAAAATACACAATATATATATATATATATATATATATAGGAAGTAAAATAAATTTTCAAAATTCAAAAATGTTGAATGAACCTTTCGACATAAAATTCCTAAGAGAGATATTACGTCTCCTCAGGAACGTCCGTCTTTCAAATATTAATATTAATTAAGATCAGGTCCTTGGGATTTACCTTCCTACTTTTCCGTTTTGGATTAAAGTATTTTGATAAAATATATATATATATATATATTCTTCTCCACTAGACGACATAATTATTGCAAAAACAAGAAAATAATAAGGTACTGTTAAAGAGCAAACACGCGTTTCGTAAGTTATAGCTAAATTTAATAACTGGAAGTAAAAGTAGCCGACGATGCCTCGCTATTGTCTCCCTCTCCATGAGTGTGACAATATAAATAGATACACAACGGTATTTATTATAATGGAGAGGATAACATAAACAGATACATTTCGACGTGGCTTTGAAATATAAACCGATCAACCAGTACAATGGAGGAGGGCGGTTTGAGTTATTGTGGACAGGAGAAAGTAAAGTGAGGGATGAATCTCTGGCAACAGATCACAGATTTACAAATCAAAAGAAACTGTAAACCTGAAAAGTATCTGGGTTTTGGAGTCAACCAGTCCCTACGTTATGCACGTTTGGGTGATCATGTCTTTTTCGATTCATGATTAAGAAAAATATTTTTTTCTGCGGTAAACTCATAGCTGGCGGAGTAGAGATGGATCCATATATTTTCTCAAAGGTATTTGTGCATAAGTTAAAGTAACGAATCTTACTGGGGTTCTAAATCGGCTCTTTGATTTCTTATTTTGGGCCGTTCATCACAACGCACGTCCGGAAGACAAGTGAAAAAAAAAAAAAGATGGCAGTTGTTTCAATGATTATTGGAGAACTTGGACAGGAATTAAAGCGCCTTGTAAATGAGTTGGAAAAATCTAAAGGTCGAAGAAGAAAACCGTATTGCTAAAGTCAGATAAAATAACGAAGTAATTTGTTGGCGTGATAAGAAGTCTTGCTGTTCCTTGATCCTAAATTAAATCCAATAAGCTCTACAAAGAGTTAATATAAATCCTACATGAAGATAAATGCTACCAACAACAATGGATCTATACATTTTCCAAAGGGTATTTGTGCATAAGTTAAAGTAACGAATGTGAATGGAATTCGAACTCGGATCTTCGGTTTCTCATTCTGAGCTGTTCTCCAATAAACCACATCTCACATCCGGAAGAGAAGTGAAAAAAAAAAGAAGGTAGTTGCGTCAATTATTACTGAAGAACTTGGAAATAGAAATCTTGTATGAAGATAAAAGCTACCAAAAATAATCGTAAAAATCAGGATTCTAACAAATATTCTTTCTGTAGTCATAACTTCTACAAACCACTTTAAAACTTAGAAATCAACTAGAATAATTATGCAACTCTTAGATGCGTTATGCTTAACATGCTTTTGCAAAATTCTAAAGGGGTCTTGGAGCAGCAGAATCAGGAACCAGAAAGTGCTAATCGTCAAATCGAGATTTTCATATGGATGACATGCATAGTGCCAGAATCTCTTCAGAAATATGTCAGTTGTACACAGCCACTTCCTAAGACCAATTGTTAAAAATGGCGTTGAACGAGTGAAACGTTGTGGGCTAGCGCTACAGAGTCAAAAACTGTACTAAAATAACAAAAACTATATCCATTGGGGACTATAAACAGCAGAAATAATGGCGGTAACAACAAATGTAAATATAATAATGGCATAATGACGATGTTGACATTCCACTCCACTTAAAAGAAAAAAAAAGTGTTAAGAAGCAAACCTTTATTGATATTGGAAGAACGGTAACAGTGGATAATCGTTTTAAGAGAAAAATTATAAATCTCAAGCGAAAGTAGTGCTGGCTGCTCAATAAATTAATTCCAAATGTTTCCTTGTAGGGAAACGGCTAAAATAAACATTACCATTGATGACTGATAGCCGGATACAGTTCATCATTCATATCCTTCAATCACTTGACAATGTTGCTCTAAATTTGACACCTAAAGGCTGCAAAAGACCAACGGGTCGTCCTCAAATAACATGGCACATTAGAGATTAGGGACTGAGATAAAGTAACGCAGACTAGTTCCAGGTTCTATGACTTGCACATCATTGGCTTAAGTGGAGGAAAATTGTAACCCTTTGCTGTGAGACGCCTGGAGGAATAAAATAGCTAATCAATTAACCTCTAGCACGAAAATGATTACAATAACTGTGGCCCTAATAAATGATTGGCCAAAATACTTGAAATTAGAAATTTTATTGAATAATCAAGAGTAATAATTTTTTTTCCCCAGAATGATTCTACCAATATATTTTTCATTCTTTTACAAGTTGAAATTGCGCTCATTTCAACCAGTAATTTTTAACATTCTCTTGAAAGATGACTGTTTAAATGACATCCGAAAAGAAATGTTTCTAGCCAGGACAATAGTAATCTCAAGTACGACGAGCGGAAATAATACAATTAAAAATAGCATAAAACCGTCATTAATTTTTTAATATGGAAGGCTCTAACGTTCTATTGTTCACTGGAGTCTTGGTTTTGTTTTTAATTTATTTGTTAGAATGAAAATTAAAATAGAACTGATTAATTTCTAACTAATATTAAGAGAGTTAATCTTATGCCCAACATTATTATCGTCTTAGTTCTTTATTTTTTCATGACTACAGCCGCAACCTCAGTACCATCTAAGACAACACAATAATAATAATAATAGTTGCACATTTCAAACATCCCCTCTGGGTCAGCGAAAAACTTGATCAGTGATGCTTAATCATGTTGTCAGTGGGGGTTCGAGTCTCTGACGACGTTAGACTTCCTGTCTCAGGTGACTATCACCTCCAAGAAAAAAATATTATGCAACTCTTTGTCATAAAAGGTCAAAAGTTATTTAGAAGAGAGGAAGTTGTGGAGAGCTATAATCATCTAAAGCTTAACAAGACAGAACATCATGATAAAAATTTCTTAGGAAAAATAATCATTTACTTTAAGTCTCAGTTGAAGAAACTTTGAAAGCAGTTGTAGAAAAAAAAAAGAAAAATAATGTGTAGTAACGACAACTATAAAGATTAAAATTCTGGTAAAACAATGAAGCTGATATGGAGAAATCCTATATCCATCAGGGGTTACTTAGTGCAGGGTTAAAATCTGAAACCAAAGGTTTTATTCTAGCTGCACAAGGCCAATATTTGCTAACTAGAAATTACCAAAAACATACTTAAAAGCTGTGTTAACGTAAAAAGCAACTTCTGTTCTGATAAATATCCAGAAACAATTGACTATATTTTATCAGGTTGGATGTGCGTTGTGGTACAGTGGATATCGGCTCAGAACGAGAAACCGGGGAGCCGAGTTCGAATTCCAGTTGAATTCATTGTATTCACTTACGCACAAATACCCTTGGGAAAAGTATTAATCCGTCTCTTCCTTCCAGTTATGGGTTAAATAACAGGACAGATTGGGTTCTATAGCCTTGGTCGGCAACCAGTCTACCGCAGAAAGCAATGGCAACCTACTGCGGGATAATCTTTTGCCCAGTCAGTCATGTCTCTTTCGAGACATGATCGCCCAAGCGTGTATCACGTATGGCACTTAACTGACTGACTGACAGCGTTAGCATCCACTCGGCACGATAGAGTGGGTCAATATCTGTACTGGAAAATCTGTTAATTTTACGGGAAGAAAACTGCAAGAAACTGGTATTAACATCACCTATGTCCGGTTACAGAAATACACACAGACAGAACAATCATAGCTAATCGCCCAGACAAATAAGAATTATTTTTATTATTGACACGGCAGTCCCTGTTGAATTTAATGTATATTCTAAAATCTTCAAAACAACTATCAGAATACAAGGATCTTGAAGTGGAAATCTCAAAAATGAGGTACACGAGGACATCAATAATTCCATTTGTATTTAGAGCCGTCGGACAGTTGAAAAAAGGTTCAGATAGACATACTGAAGGAATTCTTAGCAGCACAATCATTAAAGAAATACAAAAAATTGTCCTCACAAGTACGGCTCACATATTACGAAGAGCTTTGTCGTTCTAAAACCTTTTTTTAAAAAAACTACAGTGATCAGTGAAAAATGTCATGAAGCCATTTCTGATCATAGGTTTCTGGTTGGATCCCGGAAAAAACGAGTATACAACAGAAAACAAAACAAAAAAATAATAATAACAATAATAGTAATAATACTAATAATGGCCAGACATTATTGTCAAAAGCAAAAAAACAAAACAAAAAAAACTTACCTACTGATTCATATGGCTTGCCAAGCGGATTGTAACATAGAAACCAATGAATTTTAAAACTATCAAAATATTAAAAACCCGGAAACTGAAATAGAAAAAAATGTGCAAATTGAAAACAAAAATCGTACCAGTGATAGTAGGTGCACTTGGAATGATAAAAATTGGAACAAAACAACACATTGAAAGAATCTCTGGAAACCCTAGCTTAAAAGATATACAAAAAATTGCTTGTTATGTACAGCCCACACACTAAGAAGAACTTTGTCTATGTAACGCTAGGGATGATATGAACTGGAGCCATAACAACACACCACGACCTGCCTTAGGTCTATCCTCAGACTTGGTAGGTAGTGCGACCATAGCAGAAATCGAAATATGATGAAAAATGACAGAAAAATAATACCAAGCAATATTAAAAGGTTTAGCTTTTCCACCGCATGCTTGCTTCCCCGACGGCTACAACCTCCAGAAGTTTTAGATCAATAGACACCTCCTAACACACTAACTCACACCCACTCTCTCCAACTCTCTCCCTATGTACATCCTAAGTCGTCTATCACCCTCCTTCTGACATTTTTTATACCCAATCCCTCTATGTAAATCCCTGCGCTATAGTGGCAGTGGAATGCCTTGCTTGGGGTGACACGATTAAAAAAACAAAACAAAAAAACTCTCAACTACTACTACAACTACTATTACTATTAATAATAATAGTAGTTTTAATGTCATTATAAACAATGTCATTCTAGAAGATCCAGAAGTTGTAGAAGCTGTTTCACTTTTTTCTTTCTTTACTAATTTTATTACTACTACTACTACTACTACTACTAATAATAATAATAATAATAATAATAATAATAATAATAATTTATCTGGAATTTATTTAAACTCAATGACCCATCCTTATAATCAAGCTTGTTTTAGGGACCTTATATACTAAATGCTTATATGTATCGCTAGTAAACTACATATCTTTCATACTGCCATTTGTTGTCCTCTTCTGTCCGGGCGCTCTTTCTCTCTCTCATTGCTTCTTGTATCAACACAAATTCCACCACCATAACCCCCATTACTAATACTACTACTACAGCTGCTAATACTGCTCTATCCACCACTACCACCACCACTACCACTACCACCACCACCACCACCACGGATTATTCACGATCTCCTATTCCTGCCACCTTGGGGCAGCCTCTGGGTATTTTTTTTTTTTCATTTTTTTTTCATTTTTTTTTTTTTTTTTGGCTGGCTATCTGCAGTCTTGGCAACACAGAGGCGCGCTGGTCTGCTAGCAATCTATCGTGGTTATCTGTTGTCCGCCACCACGCTGGTATGCTAACAGTCTATCGTGGCTACTACTCATCCTGTTCAACAAGGTCAAATTCAACTATCTACGTCACCAACACGTCACGTCGTCTCTCTCTTTCTCTCTCCCTCTCTTTCTCTCTCTTTCTCTTTTTCTCTCTCCCTTTTTCTCTCTCTCTCTCCCTCTCTCTCTTTATCTCTTTCTCTCTCTCTCTCTCTCTCTCTCTCTCTCTGCAGTCAGTCAATCAAAAGACTATCCCTTAACCTAAAAAGCTAGCAGTAATGTTAGGGTTCAAAATAATTCTAACTCGGTGCTGTCCCCCCACATCGAAAACACACACACACACAGACACACACACACACACACACACACACGGTGATTCGAATTGTTACCGGGGTTTGTAAAATACCTCCCTATTTCACAAAAAGAAAAGATGATGGTTAGAGCATTGCCAGCTTTTCTTAATCCGACTGATGGATTTTTTTTTTCGAAAGTCTCTTTTAAAGAAGCTACTAGCCGACCATACTTCCATTAATTTTAATAACCGAAAGAAATAATCTTTTATAGCGGAATCAGAGAATAAATAAATTATTACTATTATACACTGTATCATTCGAACCAACTCATCTTGGTTGTAAGACTCGTTTTACCGAGCTGTGTCCCCAAAAAATACGGGCCAGTAGTTTAAAGCATTTGTTATTATATATCTGGTCTCTTGGTTCTGGGTGTTCCATCCCA
>JBBBDQ010001353.1:4170000-4182500 GCA_037127315.1 Ascarosepion bandense
TATCGTAAATAATCAGGGCGGTAGATATAAATATATAATACTGTTTAATTAAAAAAAAAACCACAGAATATCTGCTTAGATACGAGTAACGATGAAAAATAATGTTCAAACAAATCATTTCAAATTGTCGGTTGTTTAAAACCAAGTTTCTTTAATTTCCGTAATATATATATAATATTGCACATTATTTCATAACGTTTATAACCAGTTTGGTTAATCTTCGTTGATTTCCGTAACATGTTTACATTTGTTGACATTACAATACATTTCAGAACAGATATGGTTATATATATATATATATATATATATATATATATATATAACAGTCATGATAACAGACACGTCACGTTGAATATACCGGTTCCCGCCGATCACCGAAGTTGAGCCTGGTCAGTACTTAGGTGGGTGACCACTTGGGAATACCAGGTGCTGTTAGCGTTCACGGATGTGCGGTTGATGTCGGCTTGGAGGGGGAAATCGATGAGCCGAGCTCCAATTCCAGTCGAGCACACTGCATTCACTTGCGCACTAGTACCATTGGGAAAGGTATTAATCCGTCCGTTCCCTCCAATTATGGGTTAAATAATTGAGGTCTGCTGTTCATGCGATCTGTGGCAGATTTCTGCACCGATTGTTTGTTATCAGCAGTTCCAAAAAGTGTGGATGGTACTACACAATGCCTTCACCACTATAAACAAATCTGTGTGTGGTTTTCTTACTAAGGTTAGAACCCTCATACATCGACATTGATGGGAGAGTCTATAATAATAATATATATATATATATATATATATGATGATGATGAACTGTTCTGTCGATTTCAGTCTTTGAGGATTCGACATTGTGGATTCGATTTGTATGTGACTCTACAGCCCCGCTAGTGATATGCGCAATAAACCTGAAGACGCTCGTCGGTATAATTCAGGTAACAATGTTTACTTTGCTATGTACATTGAAGTTTTCATCTATACTATAATAATAGATATCTTCATCTATTTTATACCGTAATAACAGCTGTGTTCGTCCCTTCCTCCAGCAATAACATATAAAACATTTCTTTTACCAATAATATATACAATATTTCTTTCAGTAATTCAATTTAAACTAAAGCTTAAACAAAATTAAAAAGGAAAATCTTGAAAGTTAAATTAATAGGTAGAATATTTTTAGGGCAGATGTCATACATTTTGTGCTTATGGGTTAAAAGGGATTAGTTGTGTTAATTAAATTTCGGAAAGAAGTGGGGGATACCAAATTCAAGCAAGTACATAAATTTAAATACATAGGAAGAGTTCTAACAGGAGACGGAAAGTGCGACACAGAGATCCGAAGGCAAATTGGTATTGCAAAGGACGCGTTCCAGAAGCCGAGTAAAGTACTAACACACAGGAAAATTTCGCTAGAAACAAAGAAAAGAGTGCTGGATTGCTATGTGATGTCAGTTCTTCAATATGGCAGTGAATGCTGGACAATATCATCGAAAATGAGGACAAAATTTGAAGCAGCGGAAATGTGGTTCTACAAAAGGATGCTGCGGATATCGTGGACTGAGCATCCAAGCAACGATGAGGTGTTGGAAAGAATGGCAACAAAAAGGAAAGAGACAGCTAAAGTTCCTGGGACATGCAATAAGGAAGGAGAGCTTGGAGAACCTGATACTGACAGGCCAGATAGAAGAAAAAAAGACAGAGGAAGGCAGCTGATAACATATTTGCAGGGCCTGATCAGGTGGATGACGGAATGGGGGTTGCAAGATGTAACAGGAGCAAACATACTAAGAGCCACAAGGGATAGGGAGACGTGGAGAACCATGATCACCTCCGTCCTGAAGGACCAGGGCACAAAGAAGAAGAAGAATTATGGTCATCAGCAAAAAGAGCAGCCCAAAATGCCAAATAGAGGTGGGGGATGTTAAAATCAAGTAGGTCCGAGAATTTGAATATCTGGGAAGTGATCTAACTGAAGACGGAAAGTGCGACATAGAGATCCAAAGGCGAATTGGCAAAGGCGAAGGACGAGTTCCGGATGCTGAGTAAAGTATTAAGACAGAGGAAACTTTCACTAGAAACAAAGAAGAGAGTATTGCTATGTGATGTCAGTTCTTCAATATGACTGTGAATGTTGGACAATATCAACAAAGATGCAAGACAACCTGAAGCAACTGAAATGTGGTTCTACAGAAGGATGTTGCGAATATTATGAACTGAGCATGTGAGTAATGACGAGGTTTTGTAAAGGATGGAAATGAAAAGGAAATTAATATTGAGCATCAGGAAGAGATAAAGTTCTTGAGACATGCAATGAGGAAGGAGGGCTTGGAGAACCTGATACTAACAGACCAGATAGAGAGAAAAGGAGACAGAGGAAAGCAGCGTATAACATATTTGAAGGGCCTGAGCAGGTGGGTGACAGAACGGTGGCTGTGAAACGTTACAGGAAAAAGGGTGCTAAGAGCCACCAGGAATAGGGAGACGTGGAAGGCCATGGTCGCCTACGTCCTGAAAGGACAAGGCACATGGAAGAAGAAGATTGTCAGACTACACATTGATCGTCTACATTTGTGTCAGTCTGTTCGCCATTTTGTTTTTCCCCACATAAAAAAACATTTAGTAACATCCAGAAAATTGTTGAAAATAAGTCAATTACGTCATCCAAGGATAAACTAACTTAAGTAAGTCCATGAAAACCTAGCGTACCCATCGGCAGTAAAATTGGAGAAAATGAGCCATATTGATGGCTGAATATCGGTTTTTGATCAGATTCGATAGAATATCGGGAGTATCGATTTCCGATATCGAGGAAAATGAGTCGTCTGAGAAGATCTACTGCCATATTGAAGAACTGATCAGACAACTACATTCTTCTCATCTTTGTTGTTTTCGGTGTTCGTCATTGTCTCTCGACATTGACGATTACACTTTTAGAAATACAACTGACAGCTGATGAAGCCTTGATTACAATGGGCAAAACACAGCGAGACATTGGCTTAAATTAGAAATTTGACGTCGAATTTAGTTCAGACCAGCCTTACGCTATGATTAAAACAACATTTTATCGTGAATGTCATTTTGAACCAACCACATACAGTGACTAAAACACATAATTATCAGATAAATTATTTCGAATTAGTTCCATGAAAAGAAAAAGTAAATTCCTTATATTTAATCCAAGCACAAATGAAGCAAGATAAGAACGCAAATTTTTTTTCGTCGAGGACAGTTTGTTATTTCTTTTATGCAAGAAAATATATTTTGGAAATTATGTATAAAGATTTAAAAAATAGCCTACTTTAAGGAAAGGTAGTTTTGTAGTGCAATGGATATCGGCTCGGAATGAGAGAGCGGAGTTCGAATTCCAGTTTAATTCATTGCATTTACTTACACTTAAATAGCTTTGGAAAAGGTATTAACAATCTCTTTGTCCTCCACCTATGGGTCGATTAACAACATAGATTGATTTCTATAGCCTTGGTTGGCAACCAGTATACTGCAGAAAAAATGGCAAACTACCGCGGACAAATCTAACACCCAGTCAGTCATGGATCGAGGCAAGATCGCTCTAACGTGTTTCACGTTTGGCTAACATTTCATATTGAGTTTGAGTTTTGTTTAACGGCATATGAGCTTCTGTGGGTTATTTAATGCCAAAAAGGTGAGCTTTTAAGGTATTCTTTTTAATATTCAGTTACAGTGAGAAGGTTGATGTAGTCCGATTTTAATGAAAAATTTTTTATTATGTTTTATTTTAGAAAACTGAAGATGTCTTCTAGTTTTGTATTCAAAAATGTTTTGCTGAGAATAATTTTTTTCTTCAAAAAAAGTGTTATGATAACATAGTATTTCTTTCAAAAATGTATATTTTCTATAAAATCTATTTTTCTATATATATATATATATAAAAGTCTATTTTTATACTTTCATAGTATTTTGACTCCAGTTTGGGCGTTAACTATTTGCCCATAGCTAGGACCCTAACCACTCCGGGTCAGGGTGGACCTGAGAACAACAGTAGTTAAGAGGTGGTTCAATGCTCCTCACAACCTTCCAATCAGAGGCCTTGCTGCCGGATGCAGTTTACTGTCATGCCCAGGACTGCATTTTATATTCTTATAGCATTTTTCTAAGTAGACGCAAAAGGCATGAGACCATTGTCACCTCTCTTCTCGTTCGTTTCTTTCTTTTTCGCTCAGCCATTCTTTTATTGTGAATTGAAACTTAGAAGCTGAGGTTATGGTAGTGGATATCGAGGAGCCGAGTTCGTTACATTTACTTACTCGCAAATACCCTTGAGAAAGGTACTAATCCGTCTCTTCCCTCCAGTTATGGGTTAAATAACAAGACGGACTGGGTTCTATAGCTTTGGCTGGCAACCAGTCTACCGCAGAAAGCAATGGCAACCTGCTGCAGGAAATCATCTGCCCAGTCTGTCATGTTTCTTTCGAGACATGATCGCCCAAGAGTGTATCACGTATTGCACTTAACTGACTGACTGAATGAGGAAAGAGGACTTGGAGAATAGGATACTCACAAGAGGGATAGAAGGAAAGTGAGACGGGGAAAGTAGCGCAAGACATACTTGATGGGCTTGAGTATGTGGATGGCGGAACGGGGTTTGGGAGAGATACCAAGGGGAAAATGTGAAGAGAGGCAAGGGATGGGGGCTGGTGAACGTCCCTGATCGTCTACGTCCTGGGAAGACACGGCATATAAGGAACTCTTTTATGTTCTTCTTTTGTAGTAAAACATTTATACACCTTCAAAGGTACTCCATTGTGAGACTAGCCAGAAATAAACAGGGATTTAATGCACCTCTGCTGTTTATACCAAGAATTTGTGGGCAAGGGACAGGCAACTAAATGGGTGGGCTAGGGACAGACAGGCAATCGAGGGGCGTAAGAGAAGAACAGGCAGAGTTTTTTTGTTTTTTTGTTTTAATCATGTCACCCCTAGCAAGGCGGTTACGCCACTGTTGTGCAGGGGGCTACGTAAGAGTGAAAAGATTGGAAAAGAGAAAGCTGGAAACCACATCCTAAACAGGGAACAAGGGATGAGCCTCTACACCTGTTCAATAGACGTTGGTGGAGTGATAACCGGGCGATAGTTTAGTCTATCTACTCCAATTGAAAAAGAAAAAAAGAAAAGTGAAATATTGGAAAAGAGAAAGCTGGAAACCACATCCTAAACAGGGAACAAGGGATGAGCCTCTACACCTGTTCAATAGACGTTGGTGAAGTATGAACCGGGCGATAGTTTAGTCTATCTAGAATCCTTTTGAGTTCTACAATAAGTCAAAAATTGGCTCCACTTTTTGTGATGAAAAAAACCTAAAACACACCTGTTAGCAAGTCATTTAGGACTCACCTGATGAGGGACAAAGGAATATTGCATTATACAGGATGCAATGGATGAATGATGTTAGAAATGAAAATTACACCGACATCTCATTTTAACAGATATATTTACCAAGATTGCACAAAGATATCTTCAAATACTAAAGAATAAATTCATTCAATAAAATTGCCAGGCTCGGCTGATTTTCTTGCAGTAGGTTACCATTTCTTTCTGGAGTAGACTCAACCAAGGCTATAGAACCCAATCTGTCCTATTTAACCCATAGCTGGGGGAAGAAGAAATGGATTAATAACTTTCCCAAAGGGCATTTGTGTGTAAGTAAATGCAAAAAATTCAACTGGAATTCAAACTCGACTCCCTGATGTCTCATTCTGAGTCACTAGTTATAAGTCTTTTTTCTTTTATAATTTTTTTTTTTTTAATTTCACCCTAAACAAGACAAAAGGCCACTGGGAGAATGAGGAGACATTGGAAAGAACGAGAAACCCATTCCTAAACTGGAAACAAGAGATAAACCGCTACACCTGTTCAAAAGATTGGAGAGTGTCTTAACTGGTTGGTAGGCGAATACATCTAATACTATTTAACAGGACATATTTTGAGGAAGTATGGGGTACAATTAAAAAAAAAAAAAACTGAAAGGTATTTCACTTCAATGAAGTTGACGTCATACGCATGTGAGCGTTATCGTCTTTTTCATCGGTTTCTTTCTTTCTTTCTTTCTTTCTGTTTCACCCTGAAACCAAGCTGCCCCTCTGATATATCGTTTCCTTATGTTTTTCCTCGCCATATATATATATATGGAGAGAGAGAGAGAGAGAGAGAGAGAGAGAGAGAGAAAGGGAGAAAGAGAGAAAGAGAAAGAAAGAGAGAGGAGAGAGAAAGAGGGAGGGGAAAGAAAAAGAGAGAGAGAGAAAAAAAGAAGGAGGGGGTGAGAGAAAGAGATATCTGAAAACATCTCCTATAGAATGTGGGGTCACTTTTGTGGTACGATCCGTGCTCCTGAGACAAACACATACATATTGGTTTTCTTATATAACTTCTATCAAATAGACCTACAGTAAACGCGCCCAGTATTTTCAGCGTTGACCTTTGCGTGGAAACTGAACTGACATGCTGAAGCAAAAATTATTATTATTATTATTATTATTATTATTTATAAATAAAGATCAAGTCAAGCTATTTGGTTCGTTTGCGCAATGTAAATATTTTAGAATTGCGCGTGTTTTAAATTCAACATTGCGATATCTGACACAGCAATACATCGGCAGATGGAGCAGCAGACTGTGCGCTATGAAATTTACCAGGTCACACCCCGACTATAGACAGAGTTTTGAGTTATTGAAAACAAAAACGTTATTGCAAATGGCAAGGTGAATTCGAAGTCAAATAAAATTGATACAAAATAAAAGAGAAAAACAAGTTTCTCGAATTTCACAGTAATAAATAGCAAACACTAAAATTTTGCTCGCTATATATATATATATATATATATATATACTAGCATCATAGCCCGGCGTTGCCCGTTCAACTCAGAACATTTTAGTAGCAGAAAAAGATGCCACATTTTATTTTACATATTTTGTTTTTGTTTGAAAAAATACTTTTTTTTTAAATAATATTTCTTTTGTTTCAATATTACAGGAAAAATATTCACATTTTTTTGTTGACCAAATGAATTTTTAAAACGTCGGAATAAAAATTAAATATAAAGGCTCAATTTTTTTTATGAAAAATATTTTAGTCGCGTTTGACACGTGATTTCATTTCTGTGACGTAATTCAGCAACCATCTTAGATCTTAGATGCTTTACGGAGCAAATGTAAACAATCGGCTCCGTTGGCCAAAAAGTGCGAAAGGGAAAATTGCTAAACTTAAACTCAAAAAGCATGTCGACCTGGATTCCCTGTAGATATGTCTCCCTAAAAATTTTGAATGGCGTAGCTTAAAAAATGTAGGCGTGCATAGGGAACAGTCACGCACAAACTCACAGATTAACTTTTATATATATAGATTTCAAATTGTCAGTTGCTTATAACCAAGTTTCAATAATGTTTGTTAATTTCCGTAACATGTTTACATTTGTTGACATTATAATACATTCCAGAGCAGATATGGTTATTGCGATGAATCGAAAATTGTGTTATATAGGCTTGATTAAAATCTCGTTTAGACTGATGGTCATTCGTGGCCGAGAGGTCTAAGACGTGCTAGGTCACATGATAGCTTCCCCTATGTGGATAGGGGTCACAGGTTCGTAATAAAAATTTATCGTAAATAATCAGGCTGGTAGATATAAATATAAAATACTGCTTAATTAAAAATAGAATATCTACTTAAATACGAGTATCGATCAAAAATAATGTTTTAACAAATCTTTTCAAATATATATATATATATATATATATATATATATATATACACATATATATGAAAAATCTGTCAGAGTTAACCTGTAGAAGAAACAATATTTATAAATGTAAATGACAATAAAAAAACTATATTAGCTGCTAACGCGTTTCCTCCAGTGTGGATTTTTTCAAGGCAAAAAGCGAAATGAGTTTATTATAGTTAGACCCCATTTACAATACGGCAACCAAATCTAGAGTCCTCTACTAAAAAGACAGTCAGTGGCAATTGAAAGAGTTCAAAGAAGAGCAACAAAATTGTTGACGTCGTTAAAATTTATTAAATATGAGGATAGGTTAGGAAAATTGAAATTACCATCACTGAAATATAGAAGACTGAGGGGGGACTTGATAAATGTTTTCAAGATATTCCATTCTACTGACCACACCAATAAGAATTTATTCACCATGTCTGACTATTCTAGAACACGTAACAACGAATTAAAAATAATGACCCAGCACAGTAGAACTAATATTAGACAAAACTTTTTTTGTAACAGAGTCACAAAGTATTGGAATGCACTACCATCACACATAAAATTGGCAAAAACTCTTACGGAATTTAAAAGCCTTATTGAAAAGGATAAGACACTATTAAAATTAAAATATGAGTTTGATTAGAGATGGAAATAATTTATTTTCTCTCCATCTCGGCCATGCCACAACGCTAAGAAAGAGGAGAGGGGATTTAAGAAGGGACACACGAGAGGCCGTGAGGCCTAGAAGTCCTAACCTGCCTAACCTAACCTAACCTAAAATATAGTAATGAATAATAACAAAATAAAATGTCCTTAACAACCGAAAGAATTTAAAGATCGCTATTTTTATACTGTTAACTGGAAATTACGTCAAATACTGTCGCGTGTGTAGATATTGTTTTTATTGCTGTGTTGAATATTATTATTAAATATTTATCTACACCTAGGTTTTTTCCTTATTTTACCTTTTTAAACAGAATTACTACTCTCCAAACGAACGTATCAAGAAATCAAAAGAAAATTGTTGAATCCGTTTTTTATAAACCTTTTCACCCCAAGCAAGGCAGGACTCTCACTGTTTCGCATGGGGTTACAATAAGAGAATAAAGAAGTACAGGGGATGTCGAAGAAACGATTAAAGACAGATGGGAATCAAGTAGATAAAAAATGACAATTGATTTTGCATTTAAACAGTTGGAGAATTTATCTATCATGGGAGCAAGCAAATGAAAGAAAGTTCCACAAACAGGAAGTGCGTGTAAAGAAACTGTGAGAATAGAAGGGGTGATTACGTTTATCTAGTTCGACGGTAAAAGGGTGAGGCCTTAATGTCAATTTAGTAGCAGAAGTGATCGAGATACCAGAGAAAAAAAGCTTGTTAGTGTAGTATCCAAGAAAATACTTGTAGAAAGGACAGAGGGAAATCATATAACATCTGTGAGATCATTTATAGCATCTTTAGAGTAAGAGATAAAGACGTTAAGCATCGGATTGGCTGCCTCTTGGGTAGTTTCAAACAATACCGCAAGGTGGTACAAAATCAAAATATTAATCTAATAACTCGAGACATGTTTTTAAATAGATATATCCGATGTAGACTTTCATGTGGACGCCAAACATGGTCTTTGTATTCATTCGGAAAAGTATAAACGATTATCTATATTGAACCGTTTTCTCAGATTAGGGATTAGTGAAGATGGCTTTTCTTATCACCTTGAACAAAGGTTAGGAAAGAAATTGCAGTAAATACCAGAAAGGGTGCTAATAATTAAAGTCCATTTCCTTCAACAACAAAAAAAAAATAAATAAATAAAACATTTTTAAGAAAAAAGATATTATAAATTTCACCTTACAGTAAAACTAAATGTTCCGTCCATACTTGTCGAATGTTTCCTGTATGGAAACGGATATTCTCAGCATTAACATAAACATTTCCTCAATTACAATAAAAGAAGGAAATTACTGGAAAGTAATTGAAATTCACCTGAAGTGAGCTGAATATGTAATGCTCCTTATGCAAATGACATTTCCACCGAGCTTCTCTACGGCATATGACTTCATTGAACCTCTTTTAATGTGTTCCTTTCTAACTTATATTTAATTTGAGTTCATCAGGAGAGAATGTGCACCGTTTCGGGGCCTTCCTCTCAACGGCCCCCTTCACTGATGGAAGGCCCCATTATAACGATATAAAAGTGTGTTGTAGTTATACTAGTTTAAATGTCTAACGGCGAAATTAAATTTACAAAAAACTTCGAAAAACGGCAAACCTCGCGGCCTGAGAAGGCAACATGAACCTCATTACGCATTCACGATCAGTCACGTCATACCGTCATGTTCGCTGAAACGCTCCATAGAATATTTCTTTTTTTCCATATTTAAGACCTTAAATGTTCTCGCTGATTTTTCATGAAAAATAATGTCTCCTTTACAAAGTTTAGAAAGAAACATATAACTGATTATCTATCGCTAACCGCTACTTTTTTACTATCACGTTAAAGAAATTGATACGTCTTTGGAGACTAACTACGACTCGACACATTTTTTTTTGCATCGGCATAAGAATGAACCTACTGCTCAGAACAAGTGATAATCTGGTGAGGTAATGTCTGGTGAATACTGTGGGTGGAGTAGAACTTCACATTTAAGCGTTACCAAATGTTTTCACCCGTTTTGCAACATGTGACCTAGCGTTGTCATCTTTGCTGTGTCTCTGGTCGCATAGCGGCCATTTTTTAGTAATTCTCGGCTCAAACGCATCAATTTTAGTCGATAGCGATATCCCGTGAAGGCTTCGGTCGGTTTGAGCAGTTCATAATACACTACACCCAGCTGATCCCGCTAAATGCAGAGCGGAAGATTCGAACCATGGATATTCGGCTTTGCCGCCAATGTTGATGCACGGTTGGGTTTATCCCATGCTCTTCTACGCTTAGGGTTATCGCAGTGTATCCACTTTTCATCGCCGGTTACGATATAATGCAAAAAACCTTTTTCTGTCATTGAAGTCCAAGTTCAACGTCTATCGGCTTCAACTCAAAACGGCATCCAGAGAAAAAGGTTCATAAATTTCACCTTACAGTAACACTAAATGCTCCGTCCATGATTGTCGAATATTTCCTGTATGGAAACGGATATTCTCAGCATTAACATAAACATTTCCTCAATTACAATAAAAGAAGTAAATTACTGGAAAGTAATTGAAACTCACCTTGTACTTGTACCTTATATTTAAATTGGGTTCATCAGGAGAGAATGTGCACCGTTTTGGGGCCTTCCTCTCAACGGTTTCACTTGCACACCGGCTCCCTTCATTGATTATCCAATACCCTTTCGTTTGAAAAATTCCTAATGTTTTCAAACTTTTCGAAAGTGTTGTTTGATCAGCTCATAATAATTCTTCAAAATATCTTGCGCCTGAAATGTGTCCTCATGAAGTAATACTTTTAATTCTTCGTCTTTAAACTCTTTGGTGCGCCAGGGCGTTCTTTATCATTAACATAAAAATCGTTATTTTTGAAACGTCTAAACCTATCTCTCTGCATGTTCTTTCCTACAGAGAATGCTAGCCGTAATTCTCAAAAGCAATCCTATGTGCTTCAGCTGCATATTTCTTTTGAATAAAATAGTGCAGTAAAATTCCCCTCAAATTCACTTTCTTTGGTACGAAATTCGAAATGTATGAAAAACAAAGTTAACACTTCGGCGAAATGATATACACGAAATTTCAAGCTTGCTTATAGTAGTTCCTTACAGATGCGTTACCATCTGAAACTACACACTCGCAATTCTGGGAATTCCATTCCGTTCGAAATCAGCGAGAACTTATTCAAGGTCCTAATACATAAAGAATTATTAAAATAAACAAAGGAAGCGACAAAGAATAATTTCATTGAACATAGGATATATTAACATAAGAACTGGAGTTATGTTTTTAAACTACCTTGTCAGATATCAGATTAAAACATTAATACATAGCATATTTATTGTATCTTCTCATATTTACGTATATTCTAATTAAAAAGTACGCAAATTAGAAATTAACTGTGAATAATACTAACATTTTCGGTATAAATTAAATGATACTTTAAGTCATTATATTCGATGAATACGTTTTCAATCAGTGCGTATCTTTCAATGAACACATTAGCCGAATTAATCGAGGGATCCCTGTATCCAAATACACGTTCAACCGACATTTTATTTTCTTTCTCATTAGGATATGAACCTGTGATAACAGTGAATTTTAGAAACTTATTTTTCAATAAATCTGTTTTAAGAGGAATATTTTATAAATTTCAACCGACAGTAATAATGTTTGTTCAATAAATACCGACTGTTTTCTTTAAGAAAACAGACAAACTCGCCAATCTGTTATTAATAGAGTTTGATGTTCATTGTGCTTTTTTAAAAAAAAAGATTTTTCACACTTGTGGTTTTGATAAAGCAAAAGTTTACCAATATTTAATAATTTCCCATGAATGTTATTATTATCTTTTTGTTATTGTCTCTCGACGCTTAGGACTTGATAAATGATTCCTGTATTTAACTATACCTTCGACCGCCATTTTTATTTATATCTTATCTGTATATGAAATAGTGATAACAGTGTTCGTTCGAAACTTATTTTTCTATAAAACTGTTTTAAGAGGAATATTTTATAAATTTCAGCCGACAGTAATAGAGTTTGTTCAATAAATACAGACTGTTTCCTCATAAGAAAACAGCTAAATTGACCAAAATCATTCCTATTATTTAGTGAG
>JBBBDQ010001353.1:4187500-4195000 GCA_037127315.1 Ascarosepion bandense
ATGGTATAATAAGATAAACAATTTGAAATACGGCCGAAATTGTAGAGATAAATACAAAATTTCATGAGTGACAAGAAGAAAACGATTGAGGATCCAGACTTATGAGGTTTGGTTGTGTGATGCTGTGCAACAAAACTGAGAGTATAGAAGAATATAAAGAAAAATCTCTTGCTTCTTGGGAAATTGTAATGAAGAATTTTTTTTTTCCAAGTCTTGCAGTGTCAATAAAGTGATTTTTAGATACATGATAAATAATTTTCTTTTTTTAATCATTTCACCTCAAGCAAGGCATTCAACTGCCACTATTGCGCAGGGGGTTACATAGAGGAAAGTGATGAGAAAGAGTAATTAGTTATAGGAAATATCGGAAGGAGGGTGATAGACGGATGAGGATACCGAGGATTAAGGGTTGGTACCCTCATCCGGCTATCACCTGACCATTATTTTTGATCGATACTCGTATTTAAAAACAGAATATCTACTTAAATACGAGTATCGATCAAAAGTAATGTTCAAACAAATCATTTCAAATTGTTGGTTGTTTATAACCAAGTTTCGTTAATCTTCGTTAATTTCCGTAATATATATAAAACTCAACACATTGTCTAAAGTGGTTATAAACTATAATTTATACCGACGGATAAGTATACCTACCCCTTCAGACCCTTATTTTATTTGGTTTAATCTTGCTAGAACATTTTTTTTTTTAAATCAGAAAAGGGAAATTTAAGTAATATGTCCCAGAATAGAGATTTTTAGTGCTATCTTGTTAGGGTCATAAATATTAGCGGAGAGAAATTGCATTAAGTGTCGCGGTTGGACAGTCACCATATATCAAGTACCCACACACGCATTCTCTTGCACACGTATATGTATACACACATATACATCCATAGGTGCATGTCTACACACACGTTCACTTGTATATACATAAAAAAAATTTTAAATCACGTTAAATTATTTGTTGAATTTTCCTTTATATAATTTCTTTGAATAATATCCACTGGGCTCGCTATACACATCTATCTCTTAATATTTTATATTCTTTTTTATGTGTCCTGTCCTTTCAGGTTGTAAGCGATAATGGCCTTCCACGTCTCCCTATCCCTGGAGGCTCTTAGCAAGCTTTCTCCTGTAAAATCTCGCAACCCTGGTTCCGTCATCCACCTGATCAGGTCCTCCAAATATGTTCTTCGCTGCTTTCCTCTCTCTCTTTTCCCTCTATCTGTCCCGTTAGTATCAGCTTCTCCAAGCCCACCTTTCTCATTGCATGTCCCAGAAACTTTAGTTGTCTCTTCCTGATGCTCGGTATTAATTTCCTTTTCGTTTTCATCCTTTCCAAAATCTCGATTTTTGCTCACATGCTCGGTCCATGATATCCGCAGCATCCTTCTTTAGAACCACATTTCAGCTGCTTCAAGTTTTTCCTTCATCTTCAAAGATATTGTCCAACATTCAGTGCCATATTGAAGAACCGACATCACATAGCTATCCAGTAGTCTCTTCTTTGTATTTAGCGAAATTGTCCTGTTTCTTAATACTTTGATCAACTTCCTGAATGCTTCCTTCGCCATGCCAATCCGCCTTCGGATCTCAGTGTCGCACTTTCCGTCTTCTGTTAGAACACTATAGTTCTTTTTAGAATATCCTCTCCGTTTACTGACTTGGAATCAATATCTATCTATCTATATATCTATCTATCTATCTATCTATCTATGAAGACCATGATATAATTTGGAGTGTAGTTACAATAGCCAAGTCATACAACGGTGGCGATGTATGCAGATTGTGCCAGGATAAAAAGTTGGCCATTATGTTTTTCCCAGAGCAGAAATTACTAAATAAAAGATCAGAAATAATGTCCAGATGTAATCACACCTTGAAATACATACATACGTCGATGAAAGTGTTTTAAGATCCTTAAGTAACTCCTTCCAAATTTTGAAAATTTTCCGTTGTTTAAAATACAAAAAATTATGGCACAAGACCTAAAAGGGGAGGGGGAGAGGTTGGTTCTCGCTTAACTATCCTATACCTAGCTAAACACTATCACGACCCATTCACTCATTACAATTTGAACAATCACCACAAGAAGCTATCCATCTACTCCCAATCCTTCATACACCACAATGCCAGAAACATACCAGGGGCACCTATAAAGTCTGGGTTAGCGCTCTCTGCTCGAAAGCAGAGAGCGCCCTCTACCCGAAGGCAGAGTGATGACAGTGTCTATAGTAGCAGAGGCAGGTCTACTACTCAGTTGTATTTACTAGCCTTCCCACGCAAGGCTGGATGTGACACATGGTCATTTTAAAGTGGGAGTTCCCGGCCATATAGCCGGGCCAAAAATATGTCTGTCTATTTTTACCGAGTCGTGGTTCTGCCCTCCGGCGGAACCACGACTGGGTTTGTGCTCTCTGCTCGGAAGCAGAGAGCGCCCTCTACCGAAGGCAGAGTGCTGACAGTGTCAACAGTAGCAGAGGCAAGTCTGCTACGCAGTTGTATTTACTAGCCTTCCCACGCAAGGCCGGATGTGACACATGGTCATTTTAAAGTGGGAGTTCCCGGCCATATAGCCGGGCCAAAAATATGTCTGTCTATTTTTACCGAGTCGTGGTTCTACCCTCCGGCGGAACCACGACTGGGTTTGTGCTCTCTGCTCGGAAGCAGAGAGCGCCCTCTACCGAAGGCAGAGTGCTGACAGTGTCAACAGTAGCAGAGGCAAGTCTGCTACGCAGTTGTATTTACTAGCCTTCCCACGCAAGGCTGGATGTGACACATGGTCATTTTAAAGTGGGTATTCCCGGCCATATAGCCGGGCCAAAAATATGTCTGTCTATTTTTACCGAGTCGTGGTTCTACCCTCCGGCGGAACCACGACTGGGTTTGTGCTCTCTGCTCGGAAGCAGAGAGCGCCCTCTACCGAAGGCAGAGTGCTGACAGTGTCAACAGTAGCAGAGGCAAGTCTGCTACGCAGTGACTCCACTCAGAGTTGGTTGCCATATTATAAACGTATGGACGAGTCCATTTGTAGGTAGGTCCCCACAATACCTACCCAGATCCGTTCTTTCATCCACCCCTCAAATAAGTTACGCGTTGCTTTCGCCTGCCTTCCTTTCCGTCTATCTGAACATTTGCGTATTTTAATTCTTGTGTGGTGAAGTCTTATGCAGAACTAGCCGCACATTTCAGAAGAACCGATGACCGAGAAAATATTCCATAGTATGATAGATAAAGCAAGAAAACGAAAGTATGAGAGAGAAGAGAAAAAAAGAGAAATAATAAAAAGTAGGTAGATACAGAGAGAAAGAGATAGAATGGAAAATAGCGCTTAGGTTGGGGGGGGGATTAATACAAGAAGAGAAAAAGAAAGAAAAAGAAACTGGTTGACGGAAAAGTTTAGTTTTTTTTTTTTTCAGTGATATATTCTGTGGATGCCTTTTTAGGATCTGAAATCCTTGTTATCGGCTAAGAACATCTGTAACATTGATGGATCGTCCCCGTTAAAAGGTCGACTAAATGCAGTAACTTAGCTGAGCCATTGGTAAAAAAATAGTTTAGAATTCATCTTATAGTAGCAAGACTAGCATATTGCCTTGCGAAATTAGTCACTAAAAGAGTGCTAAAGTTAATTTAGTTGAGTATAAATACACAGTGTCTTTGCTGAGGTGTCTATCATTTCAGTCAGTCAGTTACGTGCCATACGTGATACACGCTTGGGCGATCATGTCTCGAAAGAGACAGGACTGACTGGGCAGAAGATTATCCCGCAGTAGGTTGCCATTGCTTTCTGCGATAGACTGGTTGCCGACCAAGGCTATAAAACCCAATCTGTCCTGCTATTTGACCCATAACTGGAAGGAATAGACGGATTAATACCTTTCCCAAGGGTATTTGCGCGTAAGTGAATACGATGGATTCAACTGGAATTCGAACTCGGCTCCCCGATTTCTCGTTCCGAGCCGATATCCACTAGACCATAACGCACATCCATTTCAGTAGATAAACTAATAAAGAACGACATATACCTTCAGGACTTGTGTGATCATGGCTCTGAACAGGTTCTTTTTTACACTTATATCTGAATTCAATCAGTACGTCAGTTAAGAGATTGATTAAAACCTTTCGCAAGGGTATTTGTGCGCAAGTGAATGCAACGAATTCAACTGGAATTCGAACTCTCCGGTTTCTCATTCCGAGTCGATACCCATTGTTCCTGTTGTGGAGTAGTTTTTGTACTGAAGGTTATAATCGTTCTATGTCGGTTGCTAATCGACTTAACGTACCCAAAATGTTCGGAACTTGGTAATCTTCCACTGAAAGCTGACTCCTTAGTATTCGGCTAACTGCCAGCTAATATCAACTGCCTAGTAGTTCTACTGACCTTCAATAGAAATCTAAAGAACTCCCATGAACTTCCCAAGAACTTCTTCTTAACTCTTAATAATATAGGAGGGAGAGTCAATTATCTGAGGAATAGGTGTGTTTCCCCGTACCAGTTCCACAACGCACACCCGTTACATGATTATCTGAATTTTTCTAGCCAATTAACAGTCGTACGTGAGACAATTTTGGGCGATCTGACTAGGCAGAAGATTTTCTCAACGTAGTTTGCCATTCATTTCTGTGGTAAACCCGTTGCCTGCTAAGGCTATAGAACCTAATCTGTTATGCTATTCAACCCATAGCTCGAGGGAGAAGAGAGGGATTAATACCTTTCCCAAGGGTATTTGTGCGCAAGTGAATGGATCGAATTCAACTGCGATTTCTCATCTTGAGCCAATATCCATTAAACCACAAGGCACATGAATTACCATTCCTTATGCAGATCGTCAGTGAAGTGGTTTCTCGTTGTCGTCACCAAGGATTGGTATTTAGTTTTCCTTTTCTTCGATTGTTGGCTATTAATTTAGTAAGACATGACTACTCTGTTATTCAATCCATAGCTTGGTGGGGAAAAGAGATGGCTTTTTGTGTAAGTGAGCGCAAGAAAAGAGCTGGCATTTTAACTCAGCACGCCGATTTCAAGTATCACGGCTGACGCATGCCATTTTACGCAGATTGTAGCCAACTACTCTAATTCCATTCGTATTCTATTAGTGAGACCTACGTTTCACTCGAGTAGGCTCATTCAATGTATAGCATGTAGAACCGATTCCAAAGAGTTTACTTCTCCAGTGACTACAATCTTAACCTGTTAAACGTTATCTTTGCCACGTATCAGCATTAAATATGCCGCTTATTCTTTTACGCTCTACCTTGAGTAGCTCTCGGGCCTTGTACAAAATTAACATCACTGTAAAAATTATTCTAAATAAAGGATAGTTTATTATTTTTGTATAAAAAGAAAGTTGTATCGCAACAGTCTCACTTCGGTATATTAAGTACGGATGGTTGATTTTCTGAACGCCGCTTAGATGTGGCACCCTGTGAGAATCGAACTCACTACTCAGTTATAGCGAGACAAGATTGCTAACCATTACACCACGCCGAGGTGCTGAGTAAAGTACAGATAGAAATTAAATTCAGTATATATATATATATATATATATATATATATATATATATATATATATATATATATATATATATATATATATATATATATATATATATATATATATATATATATATATATATATATATATATATGGGCGTAAAACAATGATGTGTCTTCTCGACTTATTCAGCCTCTATAGTAAAACAATTCCTTTCTCCCTACGTGTGGGTTAATTAGTCAGACTTGTATTCCTGAACCATTATCATCTCCCCAGCCCCTAACATTTTACAATCTAAAAATATTTTCTGGTTTTAAATAAACTGCAAAGGGTTGATAAACTCAGTCTAACAATAAATTAGAAGGCATGAGGGCTATTCAAATAGAGGGTTATTTTAAAATTATAATGATGAATGATGTGTGTGTGTGTGTGATATGAATGAAAGAGGCCTTTGTAGAAAGGGGTTATGAAGGTCAGTACACTACCGGCCATAATTATTAGGCAACCCCAGTTTTAAAAAAATAATGTATTTTATACTATTTTTAGAATTTATTGCCAAATGAAAACAGAATGGTTCCTTTGTTATTATTACCTTGCAAAATTTAGCAAGGCAAGGAAGCAAAGATGAACTCGTCTGAATCACCATAATATTTCTTCATTCTTTCATTGATAAGACTGAGATATAGATAATTATTAAATATTTATGAATTCATTTGATGCACATGTTATTGTGCAGCATTAAAAAAGGACCATTCTACTTTCATTTACAATAATTTACTTGGCAATAAATACTAAAAAATAGTATGAAATGCATCATTTAAAAAAAACAAACACTGGGGTCACCTAATAATTATGGCCGGTAGTGTAGGATGATAGCGGTTAAATAGTTTTGTAGTGTTCAGAGAAGTATACATGCGGGAGTAGGTTTCCAAATGTGTTAGTTATTGGGGAAAATTTGTCCGAATGGAACACTTATAGATTTTCAATGCAGAGGAAATGATGGCCATTATGTTTTTCTTCGCTGTTAAGTCTGAACTGCTTGAAGTAGAGCAGCAATTGTAATCATAACAATAGCCGTTTTCCTGCGAAAAAAAAAAAACAAAAAACAAAAAAAACGGGCATTCATTGACGGAGCAGTCATTGCTGCTTTGAAATTTATAAAGTTTTTTTTTTCTTAAAAATACTTTTCTTTTTAAGAAAACAGTTTCCGCAAGTCCATTCGTTAATTCCAGTATTGATAGAGTTTTCTTTCTTCTGGTTCTATTTGTAGTTGCGTGGAATGTTAACGCCTTGATTACGTAATTATTTTCTCCACCCAAGTAGCTGGAATCCATCTTTCCATTCATGATGTGGGTTTCCTTCCTAACCTTTTGTTTGAAGTCGTGTGGAATGTCAGCGTCTAAATTATGCCATTATTTTCTTTTCAAATTTCATTTTAATTGTTGCAGCTGTGGGTAGTCTTTAAGTGATTCTTTTCTGTCATTTGGAGAATCTATGCCAAGACCCTCAGGCTTTACTCGCTCTGCAAATAAAAAATCGTAAAAATATCCATTTGCTCTTTGATGTTTTAAGATCACATTATATACGTTTTGAAAGACCTAATATTTTGTGATAATTTGCTAAAATTATATATATTCGTCGTCCCACCCTTTTACAGTTAAACAAGTAAGATGTAACCGTAAATTCTACTCCAACAGCTTCTTTTCTTGCGCTTCCCGCCTGTGGAACTCCCTTCCACAAGTCTGCTTTCCCGACAGTTACAATCTCCAGGTGTTTAAATGTAGGGTCAATAGACACCTCCTATCACACTAACTCCCAACTATTCTCAGAACACTCTCATCTACCCAACTCTCATTCTCAGTATCCTTACCCGCCTATCACCCACCCTCTGACATTTCCTATATTTAATCAGCCTTTCTCCATTCTACGTAGCCCCCTGCGCAGTAGTGGCAGTGACATGCCTTGCTCGGGGTGAAACGCTTATAAAAAAAACCAAAAAAAA